>JBBDGP010001934.1:35000-252500 GCA_037952835.1 Lithobates septentrionalis | reverse complement strand
AAAAGGACTGATCACAATCTAGAGAGAATGAGTAAATTATATAAAATATACATCGATCATGTACCAGTGGTATGACCATGAAAACCATCTTATTTAACCTCTTGCTTACTGGGCACTTAAACCCCCCTCCTATCCACACCAATTTTCAGCTTTCAGCCCTGTTGCACTTTGAATGACAATTGCGCGGTCATACAACACTGTACCCAAATGAAATTTTTATAATTTTTTCACCACAAATAGAGCTTTCTTTTGGTGGTATTTGATCACCTCTGCGGTTTTTACTTTTTGTTAAAAAAAAATGTAAAAAACTGAATTTTTAAAAAAAAAAAAATTTTTTTTTTTTTATATTTTGTTATAAAAAAACTTAAAACGGGTAATTTTTCTCCTTCATTGATGTACGCTGATGAGGCGGCAGTGATGGGCACTGATAGGCGGCAGTGATGGGCACTGATGGGTGGCAGTGATGGGCACTACAGGTGGGCATTGGTAGGTGGCACTTGTGGGCACTGTTAGGTGGCACTTTTAGGTGGCACTGATGAGGCAGATGTTGTGCTTCCACTTCGGGGCCGATGTCCCTGACATCTGAGCCGGTGATCGGGTTTTTTTTCTACTCGCGTTGTCAGCGTGAGTAAAAAAAAAAAAAAAAACGATTACCGATCTTTTGTTTACATCATGTGATCAGCTGTCATTGGCTGATAGCTGATCACATGGTAAGGGGCCGGGACCGGCCCCTTACTCGGATCGGTGATCAGCCGAGTCTCAGTGACTCGGTGATCACAGCGCGCCCCCTGCAGGGCGCGCGCAGGGAGCGTGCACAGCGGAGGCCGTCATATGACGGCCTCCCGGGAATGCAGGTCCGCGCTGTGGCCGTCATTCGGCCATAGCGCGGATGTCTAGTGCTTAAAAAAAGAAAAAACAAAAAGGATGTCGTCAATCTATCATGCTATAAGGCACCAAACTAGAGATGCACCGAAATTTCTGCAGCCAAAATACATCAGCCGAAAATGGTGTTATCAGCATTTTGCCAATAAGAGTGCCTCGCCAGCGGCCGAAAAGCTCAGCAAAAACGACGGTAAAGCGCCACTAAAAATAGCGTTGCTTTACCGCCGACACCCCCAACTCCCCAGTGTGAAAAGTAGCCTTAAAAGTGGTTGTAAAGTCAGAAGGTTTTTTATCTTAATGCATTCTATGCATAGTATAACAAACATCCTGTGTGCAGCAGCCCCTCAAATACCTACCTGAGCCCCAGCGACATCCACGAGCATCTCAGCCGCCTGAAAATCTCCCTCCTGATTGGCTGAGACACAGGAGAGACGCCATTGGTTCCCGCTGCGGTCAAAGTTGGCTAGCCAAACAGGAGAGAGAGGGGGGGTGGGGCCAGGCCTCGGCTCTGTGTCTGAATGGACACAGGGAGCTGTGACTCAGCTCGGGTGCCCCCATAGCAAGTTGCTTGGGGGCACTCAACAGGAGGGAGGGGCCAGGATCACAGAAGAGGGAGCCGAGAAGCAGAGGATTGGGGCTGCTCTGTGCAAATCCACTGCAGCAGAGCAAGTAAGTATAACATGTTTATTATTTTTATAGGAAAAAAAAAACAAGACTTTACAATCACTGTAGCCTCCCTGATGGTAATCCCGAGTGTGGCTCGGGGTTAAAATTCAGTCCCATTAGCGGTAAACCCGAGCCACACTCGGGATTACATTGCAGGATCCTGGTGTGGCGTTACTTACCTTGTCCCCAGGATCCTGCGATGTCCCCCGTGCTGTCTCCTCCGAAGCCTCTCCGTGCCAGGCTCCGTTCCCTGCGAGCGTCGCGACGCACGGGGGCGGAGCCTGGCGGCAAATTCAAAAAAAATTGTAAAAATCATAACACATACAGTACTGTAATCTTACAGATTACAGTACTTTATGACATTATTTCACATCCCTTTTGTCCCCAGTGCTTTGCCAAGTGCCCTGCATGCAGTTTTAGATTTGATATACTGTTCTTTCTGCCTGGAAACTGGAAATTGTCCATAGCAACCAAAAAGTGTCCCTTTACGTCAAAAGTGGCTTTGGACCAGCTAGAAAACAGCGATTGTAAAATTAGAACACTTGCAGAATTGAGCGATAGTGAATTGTGGGGAAATTTATTTTATTATTATTATATTTTTTTTTTAATTATTTATATTTATTATATTATAATTTATGTGTTTGTGTTTCAAACTTTATCATACCCGGGATATCTACTAGACTCTTGTTTGGACAGATTTAAGTGTGTTATTGTTAAGAGCTACAGGCCTACAATATAAAACGCCAAATTGCCATGCAAAATAATTGTAAATAATTTTGCTTGAAAATTGACTTAGAACCCCCGAACAATATATATATATTTTTTTTTAAGCAGAGACCCAAGAGAATCAAATAGAGATTGTTGCAATATTTTATGTCACACGCATTTGCGCAGCAGTCTTACAAATCAATTTTTTGGGGAAATCTTTTTTTTTTTTAATTCAAAAAAGTAAAAAAAAAAACAGTAAAGTTAGCCCAATTTTTTTGTATAATGTGAAAGATAGACCGCTTCATCAGGAGGAATAATGTATAAAACAGAATGATCAAATAAGACACAAGGGCATATAATCAAAGAATTTCAAAATGCATATTATATACATAGAGCTCAGCGGTAATGTTGAGAGGTTGCTTACCCAACAGGTCAATCGCCAGGTACAAAACCCAGCTGCTCAATAGGTTCCCTCCCATGGCGGACAGGGGGGGAGGGATTATGCGGAAATTAAATCTAGATAGGGGCAGGAATAGATATATACAGAATGGTTGGTAAAGTAATACCCATATGGGGATTGTATAGTGCACCGGGAGGGGAAGGGGGACGGGTGAATGACCAAAGTGAGAGAAGAAAAAGGTGGGGGGGGGGGGCAAGGGGAAAAGGGAAGGTTGGGGAAATGGGGGTGAGGGGGGTAGGGGGAAAGAGAGGGAGGAGGGAAGGAGGCAAAAAAAAAAAAAAAAAAAAAAGAAGAAGGGGTGGGGGAGATTACTCTAACCCCCATCCTCAACCTTCACACCCCCACTAAAGCAACCCCCCCCTCCTCCCTTTCTCCCCCCCCCCCTTTTCTTCTCCCGCTTTGGTCATTCACCCGTCCTCCTTTTTTCCCCCCTCCCCTTAGGGTTAGGTTTGTTTTATAGAGGATTCCTCCTGACGAAGCTCTCAATGATTCCTCCTGACGAAGCTCTCTATGTACCGTGAAACTAGTAGAGGACTGGTTAATCTATGAGAAAACACCATCAACAGATACCTCTTGGGGAAACCTTTGAGTATTTGTATACTGTTTTTTTTAAACCTGTTATTGTGATCTATGTAGGTCTTTTTACATGTAATAAATGATTTCATTTTTATCTAAGATTTATTTTTGTGTATCAGTACCGAGATAGTCCACCAGAAAACCTTGTGGGTTGGAGTATATGTTTGGTCAGCCTCAGCAACCGTCCTCACGCTCCCTTCCCTTCCCTTTTCTCCTATATCATTTTTTGGATGATCGTACTTATTTATGCCTAGGTTTAGGCCTTGATATTTGAGGCTATACTCAAAAATTTCCTACAATTATATATAAAAATATATAGATTTTTTTTAAAAAACTGTCATTTTCGGTTTTGGCTGCAAAATATGTCTATTCGATGCACCTCTAGGTCAAACCTAAACACTTTCAATTTGTATGAAAATCAGGTAGGCCCTGGCACTAGGTTGAAGGTAAATCTAAAGGAAATTGAATAAAAAATTAAAATTGCAGAATGTATGGGCAGCCTAAGCCAGAAAATATGTAGATGAAATTTCCAGGCCATGCCATGCAGCAAAAGGGTGAATCATAGAACTGGCCAAGCAGCATTTAATCCATAACATTATGACCACCTGCCTAATCTTGAGTAGGTCCCCCATTTGCCGCCATAACAGCCTTGACCCATCGCGGCATGGACTACACTAGACAAAGCATCAGGCTGCCTCCTCCGGCTTGTGTTCTCCTGGTGCCATCTCTTCCCCTGGTAAGTGAGGCGCACGACCCAGCCATCCACATGGTGTAAGAAAACGTGATTCATCAGACCAGGCCTCCTTCTTCCATTGCTCTGTAGTCCAGTTCTGATGCTCAGGTGCCCTTTGTAGACACACTTGGCTGTGGGCACCCTGACCGTTCTGTGGATACACAGCCCCATACACAACAAATTGAGATGCCCATTTTTTTCTGCTTTCAACACATCAACTTCATGGGCAACATGTTTACTCACTAGCCAATTATTCCAACCCCCTTCCAGATCCCATTGCAATGAGATCAGGTTATTCACTTGGAAATTTTAGGCCTGAAGATTTCTGAGAGCAGAGACCATGGAGAATAAAATGGTGGCGATGCACTGTGTGTTCTGACACCTTTCTATGGGAACCAAAATTCACTTGTTCAGCAATTTGAGCTCCAATAGCTCTGCTATTGGATAGGACTACAGCCTTTGTTACCCAATGTCATAGCTCCCAACTGTCCCTGATTTCAAAGGACTGTCCCTGATTTAGAGCAATGTCCCTCTGTCCCTCATTCCCCCTCATTTTGGTCTGATCTATATAGTTGTATATAAAATACACTTTTTATCTATCAAAAAGTGTTTTCCAGCGCTAAACCTTTCATCTCATTTCTAAATGGCTGCATTTGTAAAATTAAAAAGCCAATATAAAGGAATGGTAGTGGTAAAAAAAAAAAAAAAAAAAAAAAAAGCAGTTGTGGGTTTAACCAAACTTGTTTTTTTGTACAATTCTCCTTTAAGGGGGCGTGGAAAGGGGTGTGTCTTATACCATCTCAAAAAGTTGGGAGGTATGTCCAATGTGCATCAGTGAGCCTTGGCTGCCTGTGACCTGGTCACCGGTTCTCCTTCCTTGGACCACTTTCGGTCGGTCCCGACCACTGCAGACCGGAAACATCCACAAGAGCTGCAGTTTTGGAGTTGCTCTGATCCCGTCATCCAGCCATTAAAATTTATTAAAGTCATTTGAATCCTTACACTTTCCCATTTTTTTTTTTAATTTCAAACACATCAACTTCAGGGACAACATGTTCACTTGCTGACTTATATATCCCACCCACTTTCAGGTGCCATTGTAACAAGATAATGAAGGTTATTCACCTTACTGGTCAGTGATCATAAGGTTATGGCTGATCAGTGTATATGCATTTCCAATGAGTGATTAGCTACCAGAGTTCCATGTAACTTATGGGATTTGGATGGTTTTGGTTTGGAAGCTGTGCAGTGGGGGAGGAGGGGGGGGGGGGTCCCTGAAGATGCAAATACCATACAGACAGTAATCCTGGTGGAATGTGACCCAAGAACTCAGTGCTGACCCCACTAATGCCACACAAGCTCTCCGGGGATAGTGCCCCTCCCCCTCCAACACAGAGATCTACGCTAACAACCCCCTCCATCCACCCAAGACATATTAACTGGGTGCCCATAGACCTTACAATCATCGCCCAATCCGGTAGGAGGAAAATGCTGCAAAACATAGAGGCTTCCTTCCTTTTCTCCAGATAAATGATTGGCGCTCGGTGACAGAGATTCACCGACATCCTAGAAAACCTTTGCTGGACGGAACGAGCACTTGTGATACTCAGAAGCATCCATGATCACTTCTACAGCAAAGTACATGACATATGTGTCATTCTGGCTGCTATTATTAGATAGGTATCCAGCCAACAAGCGACAGGGAGCTATTTATGTCATCCAGCAAGTGCTGCAATGGTGCTAAAAAACTAAATATGTTGAATTTCTCTCAATATGAGATTCCCTTTAATACTCTACAGCAGAGATGTCAAACTCTATTTCATCCTGGGCCACATCAGAATTATGGGTGTCCTCAATCTGTAAGACTATATAAAATTTATTCAGAGCTCCCCCCCCCCCCCCAGAGAATAGGTGCAGGAACTCAACCACACTCCCCGCACCGCACCACAGCAGTGGGCGTGGCCTAATTGCAGTAACAGTGGGAGGGTCTTAACTGCTGGGTCACACTGTGGCGACCTGACAAGCGACTTAACCGCCTGACAAGTCACACTTCATGCATTGCAATAGAACCTAATAGGAGCGACTCAAGTCACTCTGACTTAGAAAAAGGTTCCTGTACTACTTTGGGTTGACTTTGGAGCGGTTTGCATTGAGTTCTATACAGAAGTCAAATATCAGCCATACTATCTGTATGGCTGAAATCGCATCGCACGGACATTGATTGCACTACAGTGCGAATCACATGCGATCTCACTAGTGTGAACCGGCACTTAAGGCCTCACTTTCAGTTTTGACTGGAGGGAAACTTTAAAGCTGCATGAAACTCTTTCAATCAAAATTAACAATTTTTTTTATCAGATAGAGCATTAACTTTTTTACTTCCTGGTTTCTGGCCTAGGCCAAAATGATATCATACATCCCAGAAGTCTTTCATTTGGAGGAGGGGCTAAGCATGTCCTCTGTCTGCATGCCTGAGCTAAGGGCAGATGGATTCCAGGAAGTAAATGCTACATAAATCATTTGCTCCTATTCAAGATGTCCACACCTAGAAATGCTAGGGGGGGGGGGGGGGGGTTGTCAAAGCGATATCAATCATGGAGACATGGATGGATGGGGGAGTTTGCTTTGAACATCAAAATGAAATTAAATAGCGTGGTGATCAGATGCAGTTTAGTTACCTAGTTAGCCTGGTTGGAAAAAAAAAAAAAAAGACACAAATCCATCTAGTTTAACCAATTTAGTTCTTCTTAAACCTCTTCTGAACTGCCCACCACACGTATACTGCGTCAGGGTGGCCGTGCTGCGCCAAATCACGTACATGCAGGCGATTTGGTATTTTCGGTTAGGGGTGCATGTGTGTCCACCACCCCAACTGTGCTTTCATTTGCTACAGCACAAGCCGATCAGCAGGTCCCGGCCAATGATTTATGGCCAAAACCTTCTCCACTGAGCAGGCTGATGACAGGTCCGTGTCCGCTCCGCTATGTAGAGTGAATATAGACACAGGTTACACTCCAATATCAATCGGATCGAAACGGACTGCCTGTCCAATTCTATTATATGCGATCTGCCATCTGTCTGTTTTTGGTGGACGGGATCAGATTGGATTGGATGGCAAAGGGTGTCCGCGGACATCCGCCGCTCCATAAAAGAGACTGGAGGGTCTGATCAGGTCCACCTGAAAAACTGACAGGCGGACCTGATCAGATCACCCATGTGAAAGGGGCCTTAGTGCCGGTTCACACAGGGGCGACTTGTCAGGCGACCTAGCCACCTGACAAGTCGCCTCCCGTTCTGTACAATGGAACCATTCTAATAGGAGCGACGCAAGTCACTCCGACTTAGAAAAAGGTTCCTGTACTACTTTGGGGGCGACTTGCATATGCTTCTATACAGAAGTCGTTTTGCAAGTCGCCGTGGAAGTCGTGTGCAGGTCGCCTCGGTGAGGCGACCTGCAAGTCGTGCCGCCCCTGTGTGAACCGGGGCTTAGCGTCACAGTCCCACTATAAGTCGCTAATCTGCGCCATTACCAGTAGGAGAAAAAAAAAAAGAAAATATACAATGGAACCTCGGATTGCGAGCATTTCACAATAGCCATTTAAAAAAAAAAAAATTCTGACTCGCTTTGCCTCGCAAGACGAGCATGATTTAAGCCCCTGGGGTGTGCAGTACCGCATTTGGCCAGGGGTTTGGGGGGGGCGCTGGTGACACCCATAGACTCTTAGAGACACACGGAGACACTCTGGTTCCCTCGCACCTCTCCACATGCGGTACTGCATAGACAAGTAGTGGCTGTTGAACGGATTATCCGAGTTTCCATTATTTCCTATGGAGAAGCTCTTTTTGATATGAGTGCGATGGATTACAAGCATTCTTGTAGAACAAATTATGGTCCAAGGTATTACCGTATATACTCGAGTATAAGTCAAGTTTTTCAGCACATTTTTTTTGTGCTGAAAGTGCCCCCCTCGACTTACTCGAGTCAAGCACTTTTCTGCAGCAAAAAATTTCATTTTCCGAACCGATTTTGGGGCCCCGTATCTCAGGGCCACTTGGTGCTAGAAACCCCAAAGTTGGTGTGCAAACCCAGTAGAACTGGTACCACAACATATCCAAAGCTGGAGTTCCTAGCACCAAATGGCCCCGAGATACGGGGCCCCAAAATCGGTTCGGAAAATGTCATTCTCTGCTGCAGAAAAGTGCTTGACATTTTCTGAATCGACTTTGGGGCCCTGTATCTCAGGGCCACTTGGTGCTAGAAACCCCAAATTTAGTGTGCAAACCCAAACTGGTACCACAACATATCCAAAGCTGGAGTTTCTAGCACCAAGTGGCCTCGAGATACAGGGCCCAAAAGTAGGTTCGGAAAATGTCATTCTCTGTTGCAGAAAAGTGCTTGACATTTTCTGAACCAATTTTTGGGGCCCCGTATCTCAGGGCCACTTGGAGCTAGAAACTCCAGCTTTGAAAATTTTATGGTGCTAGTTCCACTGGGTTTGCACACCAAATTTGGGGTTCCTAGCATTAAGTGGCCCTGAAATACGGGGCCCCAAAGTCGGTTAACTGTGTCCATCTGCAGCAATGTCATTTAAGGACCCTTTGGGTTCAGAGACCCCAAATTTTGGCTGCAGCTAGGGGGCATCTAGGAACCCTTAACTACCAAGTTTGAAGTTCGGGGGACCTATGGCTGCAAATGGGCACAGTGAGGCTGCAAATGGGCATTGTTGACCCTCTTTTCCACTTACAGTAGCTGCGCATTTCTCACCCTCGTCTTATACACGGGTCAATATGTTTTTCCCATTTTTTTGTGGTAAATTAGGGTCTCGACTTATACTCGGAACGACTTATACTCGGAACGACTTATACTCGGAACGACTTATACTCGGAACGACTTATACTCGAGTATATACGGTACTGTAGATCCCATATATATTTATTTATTTTATTTTTTTAGACACTATAACTTTCATGCACACATGTATTATTGAATATGTTTTATAGCAGAAAAGTAAAAAAAAAAAAGAAGTTTTTTTCCCCCAACATTTTCTGTCTTTTTTTTTGCTTATATAATAAAAAATAAAAACCCCAGTGGTGATAAAATACCACCAAAAGAAAGCTCTATTTGTATGGAAAAAAAAAAAAGGGATATAAATGTTGTTTGTGTACAGTGTTGCATGACCACGCAATTACCAGTAAAAGTAATGGAGTGCTGAATAGCAAAAAAAATGGCCTGGTCATGAAGGGGGAGGGGGGGTAAACCTTCCGGAGCTGAAGTGTTTAAACCATATATGGAATAGAAAGAAAAAAAAAAAAAAAAGTAAAAGAAAAAAGACCCCTAGTACTCACAGTGGGGGGAGGTTTCAGCAGCTCCTTCCTCAGGATTCCATCATTCAGTAAGGCCAGAAGATTGGAAGATGAATAAACTGACACAGAAAAAAAAGGTTGTAAGAACACTAGAAGAATCAGCCAATAGAAGAATCAGCCAATAGAAGAATCAGCCAATAGAAGAATCAGCCAATAGCTGGACTTGATTCAGATATAAAATACACCAATTATCTCATCTCTGTAATTAATATTTCATTGAAGGTACATTTTAATGCAAACAGTGTAAATACCTCGTATTTTATTATACAGGATTTATATAGTGCAGTGCTTTACAACATCAGCCTCTTGAGGTCCTTGTACAGCAAAGCTCGGACTGGGAGAAGGAGAAGCAGCACAGAGAGCCACAGTCAGTTGTGTTGCAGGGCTCATGTGTGAACTAGGAATGCTGATAGGAGTGTAGAGAAGAGGGACAGAAAGATGAGCTCATCTGTCTGCTGCTTCTCCTTTTCACTGTCCAATCACAGTTTGGGGGAGGACCCAGACCTGTAATGCCGCGTACACACGAGCGGACTTTACGGCGGACTTTGCCCGGCGGACTGGATTTCGTCGGACAATTCGATGTGTGTGGGCTCCAGTGGACTTTGTTTTCTCAAAAGTTGGACGGACTTAGATTTGAAACTTGTTTAAAATTTATCCGTTGAAATCGAGTCCGGTCGAAAAGTCCGCCGTCTGTATGCTAGTTCGACGGACTAAAAAGCCACGCTAGGGCAGCTATTGGCTACTGGCTATGAACTTCCTTGTTTTAGTCCGGTCGTACGTCATCACGTACGAATTCGACGGACTTTGGTGGATTGTGTGTAGGCAAGTCCGTTCATTCAGAAAGTCCGTCGTAAAGTACGTCGAAAAATCCGCCGGGCAAAGTCCGCCGTAAAGTCTGCTCGTGTGTACGCGGCATTAGTGTTACTTAACTGCAGCAGAGAAAAATCTTCTCTCCTGCCAGACAGGACTGTGCTGTGTGGCAGAGCTGTATAAATCTCAAAACTGGATGAACAGGAGTACAAATCCTTTGGCAGGTAAAACAGCTATAATTTATTCATTTAATTGGTGCATTTAGCGGTTTGCCTGGAAATTAACTTTAATTAAAAAAGCAAAACACACCAGACTAAGGATCCTTTTTTTGGAATTTGAAAATTAGAGTCCTGTGCATAAAAATAAAGATTTGTATCCTTGTGTAATGCTTTGTGAATTGAGCCCCAGCCTATCTACACAACCCCCAGCACCATTCCTCTCCTGTTTATGTATGATCATATCCTAAACCACGACTGCATGAGAGTTTTCTCTAACTTCCTGTTGTGTCTCCCAGGGCAGGAAGTGAAGGGAAATCTCCTCATTAGGACAACTATGGCAAAAAAAACAAAAAAAAAAACAAAACAAAACACACACATACAACACACACAGATGTTTAAACCACTCCTTACTTTATGTACAATGTAAAACAAGGGGGAGATTTACTAAACCTGGAGCACACAGAAGCTTGTGCAGCTGTGCACAGTAACCAATCAGCTACTAGGTTTGATTGTCAAAGTTTAAATTAAACAAGCTGATTGGTTACCATGCAGAGTTCCCCCTGGGGCTTCGTTTTATACAGTGCCTTGAAATGTTCCACATTTTGTCATGTTACAACCAAAAACATAAATGTATTTTATTGGGATTTTATGTGATAGACCAACACAAAGTGGCACATAATGGTGAAGTGGAAGGAAAATGATAAACGGTTTTCAAATATTTTACAAATATGTGAAAAGTCTGGTGAACATTTGTATTCAGTCCTCCTGAGTCAATACTTTGTAGAACCGCCTTTCACTGCAATTACAGCTGCAAGTCTTTTTGGGGATGTCTCTACCAGATTTGCACATCTAGAGAGTGACATTTTTGCCCATTTTTCTTTGTAAAATACCTCAAGCTCTGTCAAATCAAGTCTTGCCACAGATTCTCAATTGGATTTAGGTCTGGACCATTCTAACATATGAATATGCTTTGATCTAAACCATTCCATTGTAGCTGTGGCTGTATGTTTAGGGTTGTTTTCCTACTAGAAGGTGAACCTCCGCCCCAGTCTCAAGTTTTTTGCAGACTCTAATGCCGCGTACACACAGGCGGACTTTTCGGCAACAAAGGTCCGACAGTCTTTGACGGACTTTTGACAGACTTCCGAACGGACTTGCCTACACACCATCACACCAAAGGCCGACGGATTCGTACGTGATGACCGGACTAAAATAAGGAAGTTGATAGCCAGTAGCCAATAGCTGCCCTAGCGTCGGTTTTCGTCCGTCGGACTAGCATACAGACGAGCGGATTTTTCGATAGGAACTGGGCCTGGTAGAGTTCCGACGTAAAGATTTGAAACGTTCCAAATTTAAAGTCCGTCAGATTTTCGACAGAAACAGTCCAATGAAGGTCCGATGAAGCCCACACACGGTCGGATTGTCCGCCGGATTCGGTCCGTCGGACCAGTCCGGTCGAAAAGTCCGCTTGTGTGTACAGGTCAGAACAGGTTTCCTTCTAATATTGCCCTGTATTTTGCTCCATCCATCTTCCCATCAACTCTGACCACCTTCCCTGTCCCTGCTGAAGAAAAGCATTCCCACAACATGATGCTGCCACCACCATGTTTCACGGTGGGGATGGTGTGTTCAGGGTTATGTGAAGTGTTAGTTTTCAGCCACACATAACGTCTTTCTTTTAGGCCAAAAAGTTCAATTTTGGTCTCATCTGACCAGAGCACCTTCTTCCACGTTTGCTGTGTCCCCCACTTGGATTCTTATGGCTTTCTTTCAACAATGTCTTTCTTCTTGCCACTCCTTCCATAAAGGCCAGATTTGTGGAGAGCACGACTAATAGTTGTCCTGTGGACAGATTCTCCCACCGGATCTCTGCAGCTCCTCCAGAGTTACCATGGGCCTCTTGTCTGCTTCTCTGATTAATGCTCTCCTTGCCCGGCCTGTCAGTTTAGGTGGACAGCCTTGTCTTGGTAGGTTTGCAGTTGTGTCATACTCTTTCCATTTTCGGATGATGGATTGAACAGTGCTCCGTGAGATGTTCAAACCTTGGGATATTTTTTTATAACCTAATCCTGCTTTATACTTCTCCACAACTTTATCCCTGACCTGTCTGGTGTGCTCCTTGGCCTTCATGCTGCTGTTTGTACACTAAGGTTCTCTAACAAACCTCCGAGGGCTTCACAGAACAGCTGTATTTAGACTGAGATTAAATTGCACACAGGTGGACTCTATTTACTAATTAGGTGACTTCTGAAGGCAATTGGTTCCACTAGATTTTAGTTAGGGGTATCAGAGTAAAGGGGGCTGAATACAAATGCATGCCACGCATTTCACATATTTATTTTTTTTTTAAAAAATGGGAAAACCATTTATCATTTTCCTTCCAACTTCAGAATTATGTGCTACTTTGTGTTGGTCTATCACATAAAATTCCAATAAAATTTATTTATGTTTTTGGTTGCAACATGGCAAAATGTGGAAAATTTCAAGGGGTATGAATACTTTTTCAAGGCACTGTACTTTTGATAATTAACTGAGCTGGTATGCTTGGTCCAGGGTTATAGAAGAAAATAGCACTGTATACACCGCTGGTGTCCAAGCTGTGGCCATTTGACACTTACTATATGTGCTGCGGCCATCGGGGCCCCTAGAGACAGCTGTCTGTTTTGGTGCTTACTCAGTATAGAACAAATATTCCTTAGACCGGCTGCCAGCAGTTCATGGCTTGGTTTAGCAGTTTTAAAATTATCTTACTTTTTCTGTGTTGTTTGTATTTTTATTTTATGTCTTGTTTGTCCTCTGACCTTTTATAATGGATCTCACTGAGAGAAACATCCAATGTGGCACAAGGCATTCATAGAAGGGCTGTAGGGAGCACAAATGTGGAAGCATTGACTTGTAAGGGGGATGTAATAGCAGTGATCTCTAGCAGTCTCATGTCTGCAGTCTCTGCCCCCCTCTTGTAGCATGTCTGCAGTCTCTGATCATCTCTTGTATCATGTCTGCAGTCTCTGACCCCCTCTTGTATCATGTCTGCAGTCTCTGACCATCTCTTGTATCATGTCTGCAGTCTCTGATCATCTCTTGTATCATGTCTGCAGTCTCTGACCCCCTCTTGTAGAATGCCTGCAGTCTCTGCCCCCCCGTTTGTAGCATGTCTGCAGTCTCTGGCCCCCTCTTGTATCATATTGGCAGTCTCTGATCATCTCTTGTATCATGTCTGCAGTCTCTGATCCCCTCTTGTAGAATGCCTGCAGTCTCTGCCCCCCCGTTTGTAGCATGTCTGCAGTCTCTGGCCCCCTCTTGTATCATGTCTGCAGTCTCTGGCCCCCTCTTGTATCATGTCTGCAGTCTCTGGCCCCCTCTTGTATCATGTCTGCAGTCTCTGGCCCCCTCTTGTATCATGTCTGCAGTCTCTGACCATCTCTTGTATCATATTGGCAGTCTCTGATCATCTCTTGCATCATGTATGCAGTCTCTGATCATCTCTTGCATCATGTATGCAGTCTCTGATCATCTCTTGCATCATGTATGCAGTCTCTGATCATCTCTTGCATCATGTATGCAGTCTCTGACCATCTCTTGCATCATGTCTGCAGTCTCTGACCATCTCTTGCATCATGTCTGCAGTCTCTGACCATCTCTTGCATCATGTCTGCAGTCTCTGACCATCTCTTGTATCATATCTGCAGTCTCTGACCATCTCTAGTATCATGTCTGCAGTCTCTGACCATCTCTTGTATCATGTCTGCAGTCTCTGACCCCCTCTTGTATCATGTCTGCAGTCTCTGACCCCCTCTTGTATCATGTCTGCAGTCTCTGACCCCCTCTTGTATCATGTCTGCAGTCTCTGACCCCCTCTTGTATCATGTCTGCAGTCTCTGACCCCCTCTTGTATCATGTCTGCAGTCTCTGACCCCCTCTTGTATCATGTCTGCAGTCTCTGACCCCCTCTTGTATCATGTCTGCAGTCTCTGACCCCCTCTTGTATCATGTCTGCAGTCTCTGACCCCCTCTTGTATCATGTCTGCAGTCTCTGACCCCCTCTTGTATCATGTCTGCAGTCTCTGACCCCCTCTTGTATCATGTCTGCAGTCTCTGACCCCCTCTTGTATCATGTCTGCAGTCTCTGACCCCCTCTTGTATCATGTCTGCAGTCTCTGACCCCCTCTTGTATCATGTCTGCAGTCTCTGACCCCCTCTTGTATCATGTCTGCAGTCTCTGACCCCCTCTTGTATCATGTCTGCAGTCTCTGACCCCCTCTTGTATCATGTCTGCAGTCTCTGACCCCCTCTTGTATCATGTCTGCAGTCTCTGACCCCCTCTTGTATCATGTCTGCAGTCTCTGACCCCCTCTTGTATCATGTCTGCAGTCTCTGACCCCCTCTTGTATCATGTCTGCAGTCTCTGACCCCCTCTTGTATCATGTCTGCAGTCTCTGACCCCCTCTTGTATCATGTCTGCAGTCTCTGACCCCCTCTTGTATCATGTCTGCAGTCTCTGACCCCCTCTTGTATCATGTCTGCAGTCTCTGACCCCCTCTTGTATCATGTCTGCAGTCTCTGACCCCCTCTTGTATCATGTCTGCAGTCTCTGACCCCCTCTTGTATCATGTCTGCAGTCTCTGACCCCCTCTTGTATCATGTCTGCAGTCTCTGACCCCCTCTTGTATCATGTCTGCAGTCTCTGACCCCCTCTTGTATCATGTCTGCAGTCTCTGACCCCCTCTTGTATCATGTCTGCAGTCTCTGACCCCCTCTTGTATCATGTCTGCAGTCTCTGACCCCCTCTTGTATCATGTCTGCAGTCTCTGACCCCCTCTTGTATCATGTCTGCAGTCTCTGACCCCCTCTTGTATCATGTCTGCAGTCTCTGACCCCCTCTTGTATCATGTCTGCAGTCTCTGACCCCCTCTTGTATCATGTCTGCAGTCTCTGACCCCCTCTTGTATCATGTCTGCAGTCTCTGACCCCCTCTTGTATCATGTCTGCAGTCTCTGACCCCCTCTTGTATCATGTCTGCAGTCTCTGACCCCCTCTTGTATCATGTCTGAAGTCTCTGACCCCCTCTTGTATCATGTCTGCAGTCTCTGACCATCTCTTGTATCATGTCTGCAGTCTCTGACCATCTCTTGTATCATGTCTGCAGTCTCTGACCATCTCTTGTATCATATCTGCAGTCTTTGATCATCTCTAGTATCATGTATGCAGTCTCTGATCATCTCCTGTATCATGTCTGCAGTCTCTGACCCCCTCCTGTAGCATGTCTGCAGTCTCTGAACCCCTCCTGTAGCATGTCTGCAGTCTCTGACCCCCTCCTGTAGCATGTCTGCAGTCTCTGACCCCCTCCTGTAGCATGTCTGCAGTCTCTGACCCCCTCCTGTAGCATGTCTGCAGTCTCTGACCCCCTCCTGTAGCATGTCTGCAGTCTCTGACCCCCTCCTGTAGCATGTCTGCAGTCTCTGACCCCCTCCTGTAGCATGTCTGCAGTCTCTGACCCCCTCCTGTAGCATGTCTGCAGTCTCTGACCCCCTCCTGTAGCATGTCTGCAGTCTCTGACCCCCTCCTGTAGCATGTCTGCAGTCTCTGACCCCCTCCTGTAGCATGTCTGCAGTCTCTGACCCCCTCCTGTAGCATGTCTGCAGTCTCTGACCCCCTCCTGTAGCATGTCTGCAGTCTCTGACCCCCTCCTGTAGCATGTCTGCAGTCTCTGACCCCCTCCTGTAGCATGTCTGCAGTCTCTGACCCCCTCCTGTAGCATGTCTGCAGTCTCTGACCCCCTCCTGTAGCATGTCTGCAGTCTCTGACCCCCTCCTGTAGCATGTCTGCAGTCTCTGACCCCCTCCTGTAGCATGTCTGCAGTCTCTGACCCCCTCCTGTAGCATGTCTGCAGTCTCTGACCCCCTTCTGTAGCATGTCTGCAGTCTCTGACCCCCTTCTGTAGCATGTCTGCAGTCTCTGACCATCTCTTGTATCATGTTTGCAGTCTCTGCCCCCTCTTGTATCATGTTTGCAGTCTCTGCCCCCTCTTGTATCATGTCTGCAGTCTCTGACCCCCTCTTGTATCATGTCTGCAGTCTCTGACCCCCTCTTGTATCATGTCTGCAGTCTCTGACCCCCTCTTGTATCATGTCTGCAGTCTCTGACCCCCTCTTGTATCATGCGTGCAGTCTCTGCCCCCCTCTTGTATCATGCGTGCAGTCTCTGCCCACCTCTTGTATCGTGTCTGCAGTCTCTGACCATCTCTTGTTTGTCCTCTGACCTTTTATAATGGATCTCACTGAGAGAAACATCCAATGTGGCACAAGTCATTCATAGAAGGGCTGTAGGGAGCACAAATGTGAAAGCATTGACTTGTAAGGGGGATGTAATAGCAGTGATCTCTAGCAGTATCATGTCTGCAGTCTCTGACCCCCTCTTGTATCATGTCTGCAGTCTCTGACCCCCTCTTGTATCATGTCTGCAGTCTCTGACCCCCTCTTGTATCATGTCTGCAGTCTCTGACCCCCTCTTGTATCATGTCTGCAGTCTCTGACCCCCTCTTGTATCATGTCTGCAGTCTCTGACCCCCTCTTGTATCATGTCTGCAGTCTCTGACCCCCTCTTGTATCATGTCTGCAGTCTCTGACCCCCTCTTTTATCATGTCTGCAGTCTCTGACCCCCTCTTGTATCATGTCTGCAGTCTCTGACCCCCTCTTGTATCATGTCTGCAGTCTCTGACCAACTCTTGTTGCATGTCTGCAGTCTCTGACCAACTCTTGTTGCATGTCTGCAGTCTCTGACCAACTCTTGTTGCATGTCTGCAGTCTCTGACCAACTCTTGTTGCATGTCTGCAGTCTCTGACCAACTCTTGTTGCATGTCTGCAGTCTCTGACCAACTCTTGTTGCATGTCTGCAGTCTCTGACCAACTCTTGTTGCATGTCTGCAGTCTCCGATTTCTGTAGCATTACATTGACTGAATATTACATGCGGCCCTTTGGGGCTATCAGGGGCCACACTTAAGGTCCCCTATATCTAGTAAGTTGCCCACCAAACACCAATAATAATAAACCAACTACAGTAAAATATGATGACTGTCTTGTATGGGGAACGTACTTTGCAGATCCTCGGGGCTTAGTGTAATGTTTTACGGCTCACTCCCACCGACCTGCACACTAGAACACATGTACGCTGGTCTGCGTTGTGTAGGGATGATGAGATGCGTTGTTACAACGCATCGCACAGTTCACTTTTTTTGTCACAAAATGATACTTCATTCCCCATGCACTGCGACACGCTGCGACACACGTGTGGTGACATTCAGCGTCGTGCACTGAGCTGCGTAATAATGCATACGTGTTACATGCATGTAGCGTTATGGTTTCTGCAGGACACACAGAAAAGCAAAGATTGTACTTACTCAGCTCAGACAGCTCATGGGAATCCGTGAATCGTCCTTATAAAGAGAGAAAGACGAGCGTTAGAGGGAGTGCCACACAAATGGGTGAAATAAAAGCTCTATCTGATTGGCTGCCACTGGCTGGTACCCATTACAGCAGGGGTCTCAAACTGGCGGCCCTCCAGTTGTTGCAGAACTATAAGTCCCATGAGGCATTGCAAGGCTGACAGTTACAAGCATGACTCCCACAGACAGAGGCATGATGGGAGTTGTAGTTCCGCAACAGCTGGAGGGCCGCCAGTTTGAGACCCCTGCATTACAGGCAATAAGCCCAGCCAGATTAAACATGATCTAAAGCCAAGAACAAAAATATAACGTATATCAGCTTACCTGTCCTAAGTGTGGTGGCTGCATTAGTTTTCTTCTTTTTTTTTTCCACCTGGTGATCCTGCCAGCAAGGCCTAAAAACACATGGACAGTATGGTCCAAGTGCGTCAAATCTCTGCGTTTTCTTGCTCCTGGGAGGCAGAGGCACAGCACCCAGATCACTGCCAGTCCAAGGCTTGGCTCACACTGGTGTGCTGCGGGAAGCGCATGGGATTTGAATGTGAATGGCACCGCATTCCTGTTCAAAATCACATGCGATTCTGCAGCCATTGATTCTAGATAGCTCAAAATCGCACCAAAATTGCGCAGGACCCCTTTTTCTTGCCATACCAGAATCGGTTTGCATGAGTGTTCAGACCCATGCAATTCGTTTCTGCTAATCGCACTGTGTTTTGAGAACCAATTTCGGGGTGTTGTTAACTTAACATACACACCCGCAGCGGTTCACTGAACGGGGTGCGATTTTGATGCGCAAAATTTGCTGCGAAGTCTGTACTGCATCTGCAAAGACAGGGACGAATACTGTGAGAGGCTGAAAATCGCAGCAGATAAACACTGTACCAAACGGAACTTGCATTTAGGGTCATCTGCTTTCAATTAGGGTTGCACCAATACTGTTTCTTTACCGCGAGTATTGATACTTTCGGGCAAGTACTCGCCAATACCAAGTACCGATACCTTTGCAGTGCGATACAAAAATGAATGGGCCCAAATGCACTGCAAAGAATTGCATGCAATTTGAACATAAATGTGGTGCGATTCCTGTCCGAATCATATGTGGTTTCCCGCAGCATTCCTGTGTGAACCCAGGCTGACGTCACTATGACAAGCCTAGGTTCACACAGGAGCGGTAAGGGAAACTGCATGCAATTCAGACAGGAATCGCACCGCATTCCTGATCAAATCGCATGCATTTCTTTGCAGAGCAATTTATTTTGTATGGGCTCAAATCGCACGACAAGAAGGTATCGGTTTTGGGTGTCAGAGCATTTGCACGAGTACGATACTCGGTGTTGGTGTAACCCCACTTTCAATGCAGAAATTCTGGGTTTCAGGCATACAATATGTACAGGCCCTACACAGCATCCAGGTGCCGGTGATTTCAGCCCGTCATACATTTTGACAGGCTGCGGGTAGTGGGGCTGGATGCTGCACCTGTGCCTCCCGGGTACAAGAAAGCGCCCGAATTTGATGCACACGGGCAATGGAGCCCAACACACTTCCTGTCCTTTTTAGAACTACAGAACACCTCCCCCCCCCCCCCCCCCCTTATCTCCAGACATAGGAGGGAGATTAAAGCATAACTAAAAGGCAAAACTTCTTTGTTTTGGATGGAGTGCAGAGAGATTAGAATGTTTCTCAGTTTTTATTGCTGTCTGTGCCCCCATTATGGAGATTCATCCTCTCGATTTGCCATGTTTATCATTATCATTGAAAGTGAAGTCAAAGAAAGTCCCAAATTTTGGGTTGTCCCCAGAAAAGTAACAGAGGGGAAATCTTACAATGGGGACACTAGTTCTGGTGACCTGGGGGGGGGGGGGGGGGGGGGCAAGGAATTCCCTTAGTTTGGAGGGATTTCATCTCACTTCCTGTTTTGGCTATGGGACAGGAAGTGAAGGAAAATCTCCCCAATGGGACACAGATGTAAAAAACCCCCAAAAAAACAAAACAAAATGTGACACCGGTTAATAAATAAATAATATATTTTATGATTGTAGTTCCATGAAAACAATACGGTGCTTCAATGTAACTCCAACAAGCAATGCTCTTAAAGTGTTACTAATCCCAGGACCCTGCATTCACTATATCTGGTCTCCCACAGAACATGGAAATGTAATTATTTCAGTAAAAATAAACTGCTAAATATCTTTTCTCATCAGCAGTATATAGCAGTCTTGTGACTTCTATCAGTGTCTTGTTAAAGCTTGTAGGAGGAGTTTTCATTCTCCTCTGACTGACCTATGAGACTGCAGGAACCCTGACTGTCTGGACAGTGCTGATTGGCCCTGTGCTGATCACATGCACCCACCCAAGAGAAAAAAAACAAAAAAAAAAAAAAAAAACACCTCTCTAGCAATACACACCAAACTGAGCATGTGCAGCTTGTCCCCAGTGCTCTGTTCTATATGTAGATAGATTGGGGACAGTGGAAGAAGGGGAGGATCAGAGAAGACAGGATCACATTTTACACAATGCAGAGGATTAACCCCTTAGGTTCCACAGCGAGTATAACCAGCATGCTTTACTGCATATACAGACTGATTTTACTGTTGTGGGTTTAGTAACACTTTAATGAATCAGTGTCTGTACTCATCTTAGCAGTGCAGTGCAGGCTAATGCCCGGTACACACAATGAGATTGTTGGACGATCATCCGTTTTTTTTTTTGTTTGTTTTTTTATCTCAGATCGAATCTGAAGAGTTTATGAAAGTCACGAAAATTCTCGTACAGCAGAATAAAAATGTCGGAAGTGATGTCACGTGTTGTAATGTATTTGTATTGTATTTTCGAACGACAACTGTACCGATTAAACGAAAATCTGGTATGGTACGGAAACATTTTTCGGATAATATCGGTTGAACTGTCGCGATCGGCTCTGGAAAGCTCTGAACCAACGATCAGATTATCGTACGATTGCTACGAAAAGCAGTGTTTTTCCTACGACTTTCTGATCGCGTGTACGGGGCCTTAGGATTCGTTTACACATGCTTTGTTCTGTGAAGAGTAAATCGATGTTCAGATCGCTCTTCAGAGAGCATTTCACAGGTGCTGAGGAGGCCTTGTATCGCCCGTTTTAACCCCTTGAACTCCACAGTAGCGTGCATTGCCTGCGGCAATTGCCGCATTGCCAGCCTGCAGTAACAGAGGGTAGAATTCTAGGTGCGGCTGTAAAGCAAAGCATTGGGGCCGTGGTATGTAGACACCCAGGGACGCTGCCCCCACAGCTAAAGAAGGGGAGCGGCTGGGGGGGGGGGTGTTAAAACTGTGGCTCAACCACTAGTGTTTACTGTCTCCCAACTGCCAGTGTGTACAAGCCTTTACAGGGTTACAGCAGGCAGTAAGGCGGCATCATAATGGCTTTCAGCCAGCGGTCAAATGCTGTGGTGGATCGCTTTTCAG
Source organism: Lithobates septentrionalis (assembly GCA_037952835.1). NCBI lineage: Eukaryota > Metazoa > Chordata > Amphibia > Anura > Ranidae > Lithobates > Lithobates septentrionalis. Next base: position 231,198 of record JBBDGP010001934.1, on the reverse strand, counting down.
AGGAGCTCCAAGTGTAAGGGCTTGTCTACAGGCTTGCCGCTCCTCTGAAAAGCGACTTGCAGTGTATTGTATTTCACGTGCGTTTTGACAGGTGGCGAGGGGGGCCATGTCGCCCCCTTTACTGCCTGCTTCTGCAACCCTCAAAATGCCGGACTCAGCACACTGCAACCCTAGGCGCTTGCAGGCGTCGTCGCGCGGCACCATTCCCTTGATCGGATCGCGCTTGGCAGTCACGTGCCATTCAAATTTTTGCAAAGCATTGCTGCCATGGCATGGCCACAGCCCCCCGTGTTCAGGTGGGCAGCAGGCAGATTGGCGCCAGGTATTACCAATCCTCGGTCAGTGAATGTTAACCCTTTCCACGCCAAATCTTAAAGTCGAAAGCACGTGGAAAACGCACGTCAGCGACGCTTGTCAGCACTCAAAGAAAACGCATTGCTGTAAATGGGTGGTAAAGGCAGGCAGCAGGCGAGGCTGCGGTACGGAGGGGGTAAGGTTCAGTCGATCACCATAGAGGGATATCAGTGTATGAGCGTTGTCACGGTTCATCCTCATACCTGCGATCAGGTAGCTCAGCATGCGTACCGCCCCCTCCAGCTGGGTGGCCCCGGTGGGGTTCTGGATGACGAATTCCTTGTACCTTCGGATCAGCTCCTCCAGCTTGTCCCAATAGCGAGCTGCCATCCTGCTCCCCCGGCTTCACCTCTTCCTGGTGACACCAAACCACCCCGCCTCTGGCCAAGCCCATCTGTGGGCGGGGATTACAGCTTAACCCCCCATCTCCCAGACACTTTTTCTGCTGTTTTAACGTTGCCATGGCATGCGCTGAAAATGAAGGCATGCAGTCACTTTAATTAAAGAAATCAATAAAATGTCACTTGTGACAGATCATTAAAGTTCTAAAAAACAAAACAGTAAAGAGTTCCATGTGCTGGAATCAGTGTATATCCATACTATGGACCCCCGACCGCTCCATTCACACCTGAGCGCTGCGATTTCACCCGTGGTTTCAAATCGCTGCAAAACCCTGAACGCGTTTGCAATGCTATTGCTTCTAATGTCACCCGAATCGTGCCGCGATTTTGCCATCATGGTCGCCTCATCAATCGCGCTGCAATCGCAACGTGCTTGTCGCTCAAAAAGGAAACATGAGCTTCTTTTGGGCAACAGCATCGTGCGTTGCGATTTGCGCGCGATTGCAGCATGATTTACAATGCAAAATCATGGCGCAATTGGGGTGCCATTAAGAAGTAAGAGTCCGTTTCCACTGTGCAACTGCAGAGTCGCGTGACAATGATACCTCCATGGTTTCCAAAGAGTACCGTTCATATCTGTACGACTTCAAGTCACAGCGACTTTAAAGTAGTCCCTGTACTACTTTGGTGCGACTTTGATGCAACTTGAAGGTCCATAGACCTCAAGAATACACAGGCATTGTTTCAAGTCGCATCAAAATCGCAGTAAAAAATTGATCAACCTTCAGGTCCATAGACCTCAAGAATACACAGGCATTGCTTCAAGTCGCATCAAAATCGCGCGACTTTCAGGTCGCAATAGCGGAAACCCAGCCAGAGGCTCCTTTCACACCCGATGGCAGGTGCAATCGATGCAAAACGCAGGACATGTTTGTGATGCCGTTACTTTGGATGGCACCCCAATCGCGCTGCGACCTTGCCACGATTGTCGTGTGGTAAATCGCGCTGCACTCGCAGGAAAAAAAACATGCTGCACATGCGCCCCAAAAGCAGCTCAGGTTCCTTTTTGAGCAACAAGCGGCATGCGTTGCGATTGTAGCGTGATTTTTTGTGTGACAATCGCGGCAAAATCGGGTGTGAATGGAGGCGTACACGGCGCTTGTCACTCAAAAAGGAACATGAGCTTCTTTTGGTCCATAACGCCGCGCATTGCCGCAATTGCAGTGTAATTTACCGCGTGACAATATCGCAGCACAATTGGGGTGCCATCGGAAGCAATGGCATCGCAAATGCATCCCACGTTTTGCAGCGATTTGGGATCGCGTGCGGAATTGTGGCGATTCCGCCCACGTTAGGGTGCGGATGGAGCGTTCGGGGCCACAACTCAGGATCGCACCGTGCAAACGCATTAAGCCTACCCTTGTAATCAATGAAGCGCTTCATATTGGTGTGTTTTGTTAGCGGGCAGTGCATTGCGTTTTTAAAAAAAATCCTGCTTCCTGCATCTTAGTGCGTTTTTTTAGTAAAAAAATGCGTTTGATTATAGTAAAAGGCAATGGAAATGTGCGCTGAAAGCGCACTACAAATGCAAAAGGCATGTGACAGACATCCTTTGCGCGATTTTACCACAATTTGTTGGACGACAATCGCGGTAAAAATCTCTCCGCAATTTGGGGGCCCTTGAAAGCAATGGGGATCACAGGGGCGTCCCATCATTTGCAGCAATTTGGAACGCTATAGTGCGAAGGCCCCATTCACACTTGTGTGACCTGCAAGTCGCACAACTTTGACGTGACTTTGCTGCGCTGCGCTGCGTTAACGTGACTTGAAGCAATGCCTGTGTAGTCTTCAGGTCTATGGACCTCAAGTCGCAGCAAAGTCAGACCAAAGTACTATAGGGACTACTTTGAAGTCGCACAGATATGAACGGTACTCATTGGAAATCATGGGGTGTGACTTGACATGTAACTTTGCAGTCCCAAGTCGCATACGTGTGAATGGGGCCCATAATGTACAGGCTGCAGTGACTGACCCATGTGAAAATGCTAGTTCCCTGGCTGTCTCTGGTCCGCCCCCCCATCTTTCTCCATTACATGATATGTATATGAGGACAGTGTACTGTTCATCCATGGAATGTGCTGTAACCCATGGCAACCAATCAGAATAAAAACTTTATTTAATCAAAGCACATTTGTATAGCTGGGTTGCTATGGTTACAATAAGCAGACACAGGGCTCCTGTCCAAGTCCCCAGATTTCACATTCCTCTGCTTATATTACAGTCATGTCCCCTTTAAGAGGAGAGAAAAACCCCAGCAAACCCACGCCCCTTCATCTGATTGACAGGCCAAAGTCCGGGGAAACAATGAGAGCGAAGCGCGCATGCGTGTCACTTTCACTTGATCTGGTCTGGATTCAGGCAGGTGAAGCGATAACGGAGAACATCGATTGGGAATCAGCTTTATGGTACTGACTGGGCACCGGGCTGGAGGACCCAGGAGGAGGAGGAGATGGGGGACAGTGTGTGAGCGGGGGACAGAGCAAGAGGTAAGACCACTGATAGAGGGGGGATGTGTGTGTTGAACATGGGGTGCAGAGTATATGGACATGGGGGGGGGGGGGGTACAAGACAGAGTATATGGACATGGTAGGGGGGTACAGAGTATATGGACATGGTAGGGGGGTACAGAGTATATGGACATGGTAGGGGGGTACAGAGTATATTGACATGGTAGGGGGGTACAGAGTATGTTGGTATGGGGGGGGGGGGGGTGCAGAGTATATGGACATAGGCAGTAGTGTATGGGGGGTACAGAGTAAGGACATGTGGGGGGTGTATGGGGGTACAGAGTATGAGGACATGGGGGGGGGATGTAATGTTGGGTACATAGTATGGGGGTGTGTATATGGGGAGTACAGAGTATGAGGACATTGGGGGGGGGTGTATGGGGGGTACAGAGTATGAGGACATTGGGGGGGGGGGGGTGTATGGGGGGTACAGAGTATGAGGACATTGGGGGGGGGGTGTATGGGGGGTACAGAGTATGAGGACATTGGGGGGGGGGTGTATGGGGGGTACAGAGTATGAGGACATTGGGGGGGGGTGTATGGGGGGTACAGAGTATGAGGACATTGGGGGGGGTGTATGGGGGGTACAGAGTATGAGGACATTGGGGGGGGGTGTATGGGGGGTACAGAGTATGAGCACATTGGGGGGGGGGTGTATGGGGGGTACAGAGTATGAGGACATTGGGGGGGTCTATGGGGGGTACCAAGTATGAGGACATTGGGGGGGTCTATGGGGGGTACCAAGTATGAGGACATTGGGGGGGTCTATGGGGGGTACCGAGTATGAGCACATTGGGGGGGTGTATGGGGGGTACCGAGTATGAGCACATTGGGGGGGTGTATGGGGGGTACAGAGTATGAGGACATTGGGGGGGGTGTATGGGGGGTACAGAGTATGAGGACATTGGGGGGGTGTATGGGGGGTACAGAGTATGAGGACATTGGGGGGGGGGTGTATAGGGGTACAGAGTATGAGGACATTGGGGGTGTATAGGGGTACAGAGTATGAGGACATTGGGGGGGGGGTGTATGGGGGGTACAGAGTATGAGGACATTGGGGGGGTCTATGGGGGGTACCAAGTATGAGGACATTGGGGGGGTCTATGGGGGGTACCAAGTATGAGGACATTGGGGGGGTCTATGGGGGGTACCGAGTATGAGCACATTGGGGGGGTGTATGGGGGGTACCGAGTATGAGCACATTGGGGGGGTGTATGGGGGGTACAGAGTATGAGGACATTGGGGGGGGGTGTATGGGGGGTACAGAGTATGAGGACATTGGGGGGGTGTATGGGGGGTACAGAGTATGAGGACATTGGGGGGGGGGGGTGTATAGGGGTACAGAGTATGAGGACATTGGGGGTGTATAGGGGTACAGAGTATGAGGACATTGGGGGGGTGTATAGGGGTACAGAGTATGAGGACATTGGGGGGGTGTATAGGGGTACAGAGTATGAGGACATTGGGGGGGTGTATAGGGGTACAGAGTATGAGGACATTGGGGGGGGTGTATAGGGGTACAGAGTATGAGGACATTGGGGGGGGTGTATAGGGGTACAGAGTATGAGGACATTGGGGGGGGGGTGTATAGGGGTACAGAGTATGAGGACATTGGGGGGGGGGTGTATAGGGGTACAGAGTATGAGGACATTGGGGGGGGGGTGTATAGGGGTACAGAGTATGAGGACATTGGGGGGGGGTGTATAGGGGTACAGAGTATGAGGACATTGGGGGGGGGGGTGTATAGGGGTACAGAGTATGAGGACATTGGGGGGTGTATAGGGGTACAGAGTATGAGGACATAGGGGGATGTAATGGGGGATACATAGTATGGGGGTGTGTATATGGGGGTACAGAGTATGAGGAAATGTTGGGGCGGGGGGGGGACAGAGCATGAGGACATGGAGGGGGGGTAAAGAGTATAAGGACATGGGGGGGGGGGGGGTTGAGAGCATGAGGGGTATAGAGTATAAGGAGATGTGGGCTGGTGTATGGGGGGCACAGAGTATGAGGACATGGGGGGGGGTACAGTGTATGAAGACATGGGGGGGGGGTGTTTGGGGGTTACAGAGTATGAGGACATGGGGGAGTGGTGTATAAGGACATTGGGGGTGGCATATTGGGGTGTAGTATGAGGGGACATGGGGCAGTAGGGGTATATTGGAGAAGGTAAACAGGGACAATATATATAGGTATAGTATATTATGAGGATATAGAAGCACTACATTGGAGGGCAGTATACTGTGGTACAGTATATGATGGAGCAGTATATTTGGGGACAGTATATGATGGGGAAGTATATTGGAACAGTATATGATGGGGCAGTGTATTGGGGGACAGTATATGATGGGGCAGTGTATTGGGGGACAGTTTATTGGGGGACAGTTTATGATGGAGTAGTGTATTGGGGGACAGTATATGATGGAGCAATGTATTGGGGGACGGTATATGATGGAGCAATGTATTGGGGGACAGTATATGATGGAGCAATGTGATGGGGCAGTATAGGATGGGGCACTGTATTGGGGGACAGTATATGACGGAGCACTGTATTGGGGGACAGTATATGACAGAGCACTGTATTGGAGGAAAGTATATGATGGAGCACTGTATTGGGGGACAGTATATGATGGAGCACTGTATTGGGGGGCAGTATATGATGGGGCAGTGTATTGGGGGACAGTATATGATGGGGCAGTGTATTGGGGGACAGTATATGATGGGGCAGTGTATTGGGGGACAGTATATGATGGGGCAGTGTATTGGGGGACAGTATATGATGGGGCAGTGTATTGGGGGACAGTATATGATGGGGCAGTGTATTGGGGGACAGTATATGATGGCGCAGTGTATTGGGGGACAGTATATGATGGCGCAGTGTATTGGGGGACAGTATATGATGGCGCAGTGTATTGGGGGACAGTATATGATGGCGCAGTGTATTGGGGACAGTATATGATGGGGCAGTTTATTGGGGGACAGTATATGATGGGGCAGTATATTGGGGGACAGTGTATGATGGGGAAGTATATTGGGACGGTATATGATGGGGCACTGTATTGGGGGACGGTATATGATGGGGCACTGTATTGGGGGACGGTATATGATGGGGCACTGTATTGGGGGACGGTATATGATGGGGCACTGTATTGGGGGACGGTATATGATGGGGCACTGTATTGGGGGACGGTATATGATGGGGCACTGTATTGGGGGACGGTATATGATGGAGCACTGTATTGGGGGACGGTATATGATGGAGCACTGTATTGGGGGACGGTATATGATGGAGCACTGTATTGGGGGACGGTATATGATGGAGCACTGTATTGGGGGACGGTATATGATGGAGCACTGTATTGGGGGACGGTATATGATGGAGCACTGTATTGGGGGACGGTATATGATGGAGCACTGTATTGGGGGACGGTATATGATGGAGCACTGTATTGGGGGACGGTATATGATGGAGCACTGTATTGGGGGACGGTATATGATGGAGCACTGTATTGGGGGACGGTATATGATGGAGCACTGTATTGGGGGACGGTATATGATGGGGCACTGTATTGGGGGACGGTATACGATGGAGCACTGTATTGGGGGACGGTATACGATGGAGCACTGTATTGGGGGATGGTGTACGATGGAGCACTGTATTGGGGGACGGTGTACGACGGAGCACTGTATTGGGGGGGGTTTGCGACGGAGCACTGTATTGGGGGACGGTGTACGACGGAGCAGTGTATTGGGGGACGGTATAGGACGGAGCAGTGTATTGGGGGACGGTATAGGACGGAGCAGTTAATTGGGGGACGGTATAGGACGGAGCAGTTAATTGGGGGACGGTATAGGACGGAGCAGGGAATTGGGGGACGGTATAGGACGGAGCAGGGAATTGGGGGACGGTATAGGACGGAGCAGGGAATTGGGGGACGGTATAGGACGGAGCAGGGAATTGGGGGACGGTATAGGACGGAGCAGGGAATTGGGGGACGGTATAGGACGGAGCAGGGAATTGGGGGACGGTATAGGACGGAGCAGTGAATTGGGGGACGGTATAGGACGGAGCAGTGTATTGGGGGACAGTATAGGTTGGATATAAAGTGTTTGGGGGGGTCAGTTGGCACAGTATATAGACAGGGGTCAGTATGTTGTCACAGTATATAGACAGGGGTCAGTATGTTGTCACAGTATATAGACAGGGGTCAGTATGTTGGCACAGTATATAGACAGGGGTCAGTATGTTGGCACAGTATATAGACAGGGGTCAGTATGTTGGCACAGTATATAGACAGGGGTCAGTATGTTGGCACAGTATATAGACAGGGGTCAGTATGTTGGCACAGTATATAGACAGGGGTCAGTATACGGTACACATGTAAAGTGTGGATTTGCTGTATTTGGTTACGTTGTATGGAGTAGAGGAAGGCGGGGGATACACGTGGGGATTGTATATGTGGGATACAAGTACAGGATGTAAGTTTTGTATATTTGTCTTTTTAAAGATTATATGAAAAGAAGATGTATGGAGACTCTGGCAGGATTTCATATTGGTGAAACACATGGAGGGTGTTATAAAGAGTAGAACGTCCTCCATAAGCCGTCCAGTGCGATGGAATGCAGTAAGCAGGGACCTTCAGAAAGCGATGTATTGGGGGTGCCGGGAATAAAATGCACAGATGACACAATCTACACCTATAGAAATGAATCTCTCTATTCTCTGTATCTGATGTAATAGTACATGAGAGTTTATTGCACATCAGAATTTATCCTTGGAGGAGGGGGGGGGGGGTCACACAGATTACCCCCCTGTCTGTCCACATGTGGGCCCCTCCACCTCCCCTCAGTGTAAGCTGGTTTTGTATCTTTAATAGCCTTAACCAGAGCAAAATAATTCACCGTGGTCAGCAGTATGAACAGATTTAATTGCATGCTGAATAATTTTGGATTGGCAAATTAAATTGCGCTTCCCACTCCATTCATCCCCCGCACAGTAAATGGCAATTATCTGCCACTCTTGTAGAATGTCAGCTCTTCCCCTCGGTATCTGTGAGCGGTGCGGACCTCCGGTGATGGGAACTCCTGGCTACATACAGGAGGAGGCCGGGAAAGCCTTGGTGTGGATTTGTTTCTGGTCTGTGTGCCAACAATATATGATACATCATCACATTTATTGGCATACATTTTTTAAATTTTTTTTTCTTTTAATTAGATCATTCTAGAGTTGAGCTTTAAAGATTTTCCTCTCGCCTTCTAACGTGGTGACAAACAGTTTCTCCCAAGCACAGAAAGCATGTCAGGACTACAGAACACCTCCCTCCCGCCTCTTCTTTATAACATGGAATTGTTCTGTAATCCACAAAGATGAACTGGGAAGGGCTGACCCGTTTATGGGGATCGGACTGCAGAGGACACAGGACAGCACTGGATTTCTGGCAGGATCAATCTTTGCTGTGCGCTTATTGAACAAGACTGGAGGAGACCGAATCTGGAGCAGCTGTGCATGTCAACCAATCAGCTTCTGTCTTCAGCTTGTTCTATTAGACTTTTGAAGATGAAAGGTAGAAGTTGATTGGTTGCCATGCACAGCTGCCCCAGATTCAATACATTTCCCCCCCAATGAGTCTCGTGTAATCTTTGCGTGAAACCAGAATTCCTGATCTGTAAACTTTCTGCAGCTCACTGACCCAGAAAGTACTAAAGACATTGGATCTACATGACAGCCAGAGAGCTAGCATCTTCAGGAGGAGAGGGGGGAGGGGGGGGGACCCACATATTTCCAAATCCCTTTGAGCGATCTTGCGGTCATGGAAAAAGATGCAAAGGAAGTGAAAATATCTTTTTTTTTATTTATTTTTTTTTGTTTTCTATTTAAAAAAATAAAATAAATAAATAAATATTGGCCATAAATGTATAACTGAAAGCAAAAGTGTTTTTTATTCCTTTTGGATGGAGTGGAAAGGGATTAAACCCCCTGTCAGATTTTTATTGCTGTCTGTTCCCTCATTAGGCCCCATGCACACGAGACGCTGTTAAACGCGCATTCAGAGACAGTTGGACACTTTTTTTTTTTTTCAATTGCCACTGAACTCATCCAATGTTATCCTATGTGTCCATGTACACAGTCTCGTTTTTTGGTGTTTTTAGGCAGTTGTGTTTAACCTCGTTTTTTCCAGAAGCAAAAAAAATGGGTTCAGACGCAAAAGTTTTCCACGTTTCAGATGCAAAACGCGGCTAAAGGCGGCTAAATGCCGGTACTGCATCGCAGCTGCAGCCTGTGAACAACACTCTCCGGCCGCTGTTAGTTTAAGGGCGGGAGCGGTAACAATAGGCAGTTGAGCCGAAGTGTGAATGAGCCCTTAGTGTCTGTCTGGAGTTCTGCTTTAAGAATACAGTTTGACTTTGCTTGCTGGGATTTGCCCCCCCCCCCCCCCCCAAGCAAGTGGACCTCACAGGCAGGGGCGTTGCTAGGTCTAAAAAAGATCTGGGGCTAGAGCCCATAGCAGCTTAGTAAAGAAAGTCATACGCTTGGGCGGGCATACACATGTGTATATATACAGTAATGTACGTGTGGGTGTATGTGTGTGTGTGTGTATATATATATATATATATATATATATATATATCTCTATCTATATCTCTCCCCAGAGAGCCCCCCCTTACATCAGGGTCCCCAGAGAGCCTCCTCCTTACATCAGAGTCCTCAAAGAGCCTCCCCCTTCCATCAGGGTACCCAGAGGGCCCCCTTACATTAGGGTCCCTAGAGAGCCTAGGCCTTAAAATCAGGGTCCCCAGAGAGCCTCCCCTCCCCTTGGGGACCCCTGCAGAGACTCGGGGCTATTGGCCTTAGATTCGGGGCTATAGCCCCAAAAGCCACCCCCTAGCAACGCCCCTGCTCACAGGTTAATAATTAGAAGTCACGCTGTTTTATTTGGCCTTCACTGACCCCCTGTGCTGGTTGATGGTGAGCTCTCACAATGCTGAAATAACGCCGGGTACTTCTTCCCTGGCAATGTAGCGTGTTATTTTTAAGGCAGTCAGGCTTGGAAGATGACAGGTGACATGGGGGGGGGGGGGGGAGCAGCTTGTCCCTGGCAGCACAGTACAATACTCTCCCTCCCGTCTGGGAAGAGAAGCTGACAATCCGGCGCCTGCACTGAGACGCTCTATTTGCAGACTCTCTGTGGTTTTCGTGGCTTTTCTTAGCTTTTGTGGCCTCTGCACTCCGGTGGGAAATTATACGCTAAACGCTTATTTGTGGTTTAGCACCAAAAAAAAGAAAACTTCCATTTTCGCCTATTTCAGAAATAATGTCTGTTCTCTCCTGTCTAAATGATTGCCTTTTAATCCCCTCAATACCGAGGACATTCACCCCCTTGGCCAATTTTCAGCTTTCAGAGCTGTCACAATTTGAATGACAATTGCGCGGTCATGCAACACTTTACCCATCTGAAAGTTTTATCATTCTTTTCACACAAATGGAGCTTTCTTTTGGTGGTATTTTAATCACCGCTGGGGTTTTTATTTTTTGCGCTACAAATAGACTGAAAATGTTGAAAAAAGAATGTGATTTTCTTTTTTTTTTTATTTTTTCTTTTTTTTTCTTTTTTAGTTTCTGTTATAACATTTTGCAAATTAAGTCCTTTCTCTCTTCATAAATTTTGACCAGTAGATCTAAAACCTGCACAAAATAGATATTTGCCACATAGATGTATTGGACAGTCAGTGTTGGCTTATGTTTGCTACATTCATTGATGGACACAGCTTCTTCTTACTCTTGATCAAAGTTTATAGCGCCACCTACAGGAGTGAGACACTAGGCAGAAAAAGAACACAGCACCGGCTAAGGGCAGCCCTCCCTGTTGGTGGTGCTATAAACCCTATATTCAAGAATAAGAAGCTGTGTTTCCGTCAGTTAACTCAGAAATTGATTTTACAGTGAGCAACAAAAAATCCCATTTGTAGGCTGCAGGAGGTTTAAAGCAGAGGGTTATGTTGGAACTTCAGGGGGAGCCATGATGGCCTGGACTTGGAGGAAATGGATTGGATGATGCTGGTTGGTATTCATGCCAGAAAACTGAGGACATCTAGCAGGGTGGATTTGATTTAAATCGAGTCGATTTAATTCCTAAATTAAATCAAGATTTAAATCACTAGTAAAAAGGCTTGATTTAAACCAACTCGATTTTTAAATCATGATTTTTAAAGAGCAGCTATCATCTCTAACGCAGTGGCTCCTCTGACCTGCTGTTGACTCGCCGACAGTCCCATTCACTTTAATGGGACGGCTGGTGATGCGGCAGTGACACAACAAGGTGAGGGACGTGGCGGCAGCAGTTGAGTGGATGCCCGCCATGCATATGTATGGGAATGACGTCATCATGGCCTGGCCAACCAAGCAGCCAAAGAGTTGAAACCCGGAAGGGAGACCTGGAGAACATGGCAGCTCCTGTGACTGAAGGGGGCGCTGAACGTGCAGTTCTGGAGGAGATCACTAGGCAGGTAAGTCTTTCATAATGTGGTACATACCATCATGCTACATGCTATGGATAAAGTCTCCCGGGGGGCCCATTTAATTTGTTTTTTTTCTTGCTGCAGAGAAGTCACTTTAAAGGAAAAGTTAACCTTTTGGGAACATGTAACATTATATAATAATTTTTATATTTTGTTATTATTATTATTTTAGTATTTTTTTTTTTTTTGTTCCTTCCTGTCAGATTGTATCTGACGGGCACACAAATACTCTGACAGATTTGCAGGAGACCTACATGGCACCACTGATCTTCTGATGCAATACTTCAATAAATGCACATTTTTTTTTTTTTTTTTTTTACCTGTGTGTATATATATATATATATATATATATATATATATATATATATATATATATATATATATATATATATATATATATATATATATATATATATATATATATATATATATATATATTCTCTAAAAAGTCAACTTCTCCTTTTTAATCTGGGTATGCGCATACCAGGAACGTTTTAGCAGTTGAGCATCTTGTGTGCCTTGAATACTCCTATAGTGAGATCTCCCTGCCCACCTGGGAGTTTTGGGTGCTCCCGCCCACACCTGTGTCTTTGCTCCTCCTCTTATATTCTCCAATTTTTTTAAATTTTTTTTAAATAACTAAAAATCCGCCAGGCACAGCTTTCTAGTTGATGGTGATGGCAGCATACATGCAGACACCAGGAGCTCAGCAATCAGAGTCTCCGCTGGGTTTAAGAAACTGTTATGTACTTTTATATGACCAGCATCTAACCAAAGCTGAAATGTCTGCTTTGGGTGGAATGATCCTTTTATTTTTATTTTTTCCATTTAATATTTATCCACAAAGGTTAATAAAAAAAAAAATTTACATATACAAAGTTTTGTGCTTTTTATATTTAGTCTTTCTAAATGGCTTAAAATAAGCCTTATGTCAGTGAGCCGTGTAGACGCAGGATGTCCAGCGTCCGGTGCTGGGATGTATGGACCCGGCTCCTGATTGGACAGCGCTGTGTAACCTAATGCTGAGCTGTGCTATCATGTAGCTTTCTGCAGAATCTCAAGTGTTAAGTGGCTGAGAAGTTCAGAGATCGGTGACCACAGCGAGGTATATTTGGGCACCTCTATGTATATCCCTGGATTTTCCTGGTGGCTGTGGGATGTGAGGTCAGCCTTCGGGACCATCTGTCTTTGTATGCCTGAGGGTGACAGACGCAGGAGCAGTGGGATGAAGGGCGGGAGGGGATTTGGATTCATGGGATGTACAGTGTCTTGAAAAAGTATTCACACCCCTTGCAATGTTCTACATTTTATGATGTTACAACTGTAAATGTATTTTATTGGGATTTTATGTGATAGACCAACACAAAGTGGCACATCATTGTGAAGTGGAAGGAAAATGATAAATGGTTTTAATTTTTTTTTATTTTTTATTTTTTTTACAAATAAATCTGTGAAAAGTGTGGTGTGCATTTGTATTCAGCCCCCCTGAGTCAATACTTTGTAGAACCGCCTTTCACTGCAATTACAGCTGCAAGTCTTTTTGGGGATGTCTCTACCAGCTTTGCAAATCTAGAAAATTACTTTTTTTTGCCCATTCTTCTTTGCAAAATAGCTCAAGCTCTGCCAGATTGGATGGAGAGCGTCTGTGAACAGCAATTTTCAAGTCTTGCCACAGATTCTCAATTAAATTTAGGTCTGGACTTTGACTGGGCCATTCAAACACATTAATATGCTTTGATCGAAACCATTCCATTGTAGCTCTGGCTGTATGTTTAGGGTCATTGTCCTGCTGGAAGGTGAACCTCCGCCCCAGTCTCAAGTGTTTTGCAGACTTTACAGGTTTTCTTCTAAGATTGCCCTGTATTTGGCTCCATCCATCTTCCCATCAACTCTGACCAGCTTCCCTGTCCCTGCTGAAGAAAAAAATCCCCACGTCATGATGCTGCCACCACCATGTTTCACGGTGGGGATGCTGTGTTCAGGGTGATGTGCCGTGTTAGATTTCAGCCACACATATCGTTTTGCTTTTAGGCCAAAAAGTTCAATTTTGGTCTCACCTGACCAGAGCACCTTCTTCCACATGTTTGCTGTGTCCTCCACATTGCTTCTCACAAACTACAAACAGGATTACTTATGGTTTCCTTTCAACAATGGCTTTCTTCTTGCCACTCTTCCATAAAGGCCAGATTTGTGGAGAGCATGACTAATAGTTGTCCTGTGGACAGATTCTCCCACCTGAGCTGTGGATCTCTGGAGCTCCTCCAGAGTTACCATGGGCCTCTTGGCTGCTTCTCTGATGAATGCTCTCCTTGCCCGGCCTGTCAGTTTAGGTGGACGGCCATGTCTTGGTAGGTTTGCAGTTGTGCCATACTCCTTCCATTTTCGGATGGAATTGAGCAGTGATCTGCGAGATGTTCAAAGCTTGGGATATTTTTTAATCCCCTAACCCTGCTTTAAAGTGATTGTAAAGTCTTGTGTTTAAAAAAAAAAAAAAAAAAAATTAACAAGCATGTTCTAATTGCCTCCTCTTTGGTTTTGCACAGAGCAGCCTGGATCCTCCTCTTCTCGGGTCACTCTTTTCAGCTCCTGGCCCCTTCTTCCTATTGAGTGCCCCTACAGCCAGCAGCTCTCTATGGGGGCACCCGAGCCAAGTCAGAGCTCCCTGTATCCATTTGGACACGGAGCCTCTGCCCTGCCCCGCCCCCTCTCTCCCCTAATTGGCTGGCTGACTGACTTTGACTGCTGCGGCAGCCAGTGGCGCTGCTGCTGTGTCCCGGATGGCTTAGACACTTGTGGACATCGCTTAAGAGAGATTGGACTCGGGTAAGTAATTGGGGGGGGGGGGGGGTGCTGGGTGCTGGGGAGGCTTTTATCTTCATGCATAGAATGTATTAAAAAAAAAAAAAAAAAACCTTCGGCCTTTACAACTAAAGCACCACCTTTTTTTTCTCCACAACTTTATCCCTGACCTGTCTGGTGTGTTCCTTGGCCTTCATGATGCTATTTGTTCACTGAGGTTATCTAACAAACCAGCTGTATTTATACTGAGATTAAATTACACACAGGTGGACTCTATTTACTAATTAGGTGACTTCTGAAGGCAATTGGTTCCACTAGATTTTAGTTAGAGGTATCGGAGTAAGGGCCGGTTCACACTGCTGCGATGCGGGAACCCTGCGAATCCACTGCAGGTTAAAAGTTAATGACGCCCCCAAATCAGTTTGAACACCCATGTGATCAGATTCTGCTGCAGACAAAAACAAAGGGTCCTGTGCGAGTTTGCTGCGAATTCAGCCATACGATTTGTATGGCTGAAATCGCATCACACAGAGATCGCATGTGATTTGCAGTGCGGTGCGAATCGCATCTGAACTCTGACATCGCAGCAGTGTGAATCGGCCTTAAAGGGGGCTGAATACAAATGCACACTTTTCACATATTTATTTGTAAACCAATTTAGAAAGCCATTTATCATTTTCTTTCCACTTTACAGTTATGTGTAAGCTCTAACGAGCAGGGCCCTCTGATTCCTCCTGTATTGAAGTGTATTGTACTTGTATTGTCTGCCCTCATGTTGTAAAGCGCTGTATATAAATATATATAAATCCTGTATAGTAGTAATAATAATAATGTGCCACTTTGTGTTGGTCTATCACATAAAATCCCAAAAAAATACTTTTACATTTTTGGTTGTAACATCACAAAATGTGGAAAATTTCAAGGGGTATGAATACTTTTTTTAAGGCACTGTACATGGAATTTTAAAGGGATACATTTTTTTTCTTCAACTTTTCTTGCGCTAAGGCTGGGTTCACATCCATGCGAATTGGATGTGGATTTCACCGCATCAAATTCGCATAGCAGGAGAATGTGAGTCGCTCTCTTTGGACCCGGTTCACATATCTCCGCAGCAGGTCCGGTGCGTTTTGCATCTTTTGGTCCGTTTTCAGGTCCGAATTCAGCCCAAAATTTGGGCTGAAATCGGACCTGAAACGGTAAACGAGGACGCGCCGGACCCCTGCTGTGAGACAGATGCGGGGGATGGTGTGAATAATGGCCGACAAATTCATTTTCATTTAAGTTCATGATATTAAAGTGGAATATAATACATTTTCTATATAAAAATATTTTTAAAAAACTTCTTTTCAGTTTCGGGTTTTTCGGACAAGTGCATCCTACATTTTTTGGTTTTCGGCACCAAAATTTCCATTTGGTTCACCTCTAGTTGAAATGGCGTTCTTTTTTTCAATGTCACCCCAGTGCATTAAAGTGGTTGTAAACTCTTACATACACCCAGTAAAGTGACTGGCCTCAGGTGATACACAGAGATGAAACAAATCCTTCTCCGTAAGTTGTAGCTGTTTATCTGCTGTCTTCACTTCTCTACATTCGTCTAGAATTTATAAAGCTTGTCTGAGCTTCCAGAAAGCAGGGAGTGGAGAGCTGAAATGACACTCTGCAGAGCTCAGTGAGGAGAGCTCTGAGATTTGATTGGAGGGAAGGGGGATACCCTTTCCTTTCCCACAGCACACAGGAACAGAGCTGACGCTGTCACTCACAAGCTGTGTGCTGGAGATCCCTCCCCTGTCACTTTATTTATTTATTTTTTGGTGCACACTATAGAGGGATATGCTTTGTTCAAATTTCACGCCTGAAGTTTGCGTTGTAGTGCTTTGCGTTTATACAAGAAAAAGTGCATTCCCTTTTTTTTTTTTTTTTTTTTTTTTTTTTTCCCACCTGGATATTGGAATTTGTGTCTTAAAGTGTATGTATGGCTTAAAGCGGAAGTAAACCCACCCATAGAACAGTTTCATTTCCGGCACGTGCTGGAAATGTAACACTACCATTGATTGTGCTCTCAACCAAACTGTCAAGCCATTCAATAGCTGGTGTCTAAACTGATCACATGTGCAGCATCATTGCAGTTGTAGAGTAAACAGAGGCAAAGATGGCAGCTTCCTTGTCTGAAAACGATAGAGGGGTTTACTTACACTTTAAGCTTCTTTTTAGTTTTTCTATATCGTAGGGCGAGGGTCAGCAACCTGTAGATCTCAGTCTGGGTTTGCTGAACCGCCATTCCTGAGCATCAAACAGAGTGCAACACAGAAGGACTACTTATAAAGGTGGAGCTGCAGTAGGGAGCAAGAGCCACATAAGTGATGCCCCCTTTGTAGCGCCGGCTCCTGTCCCACGTGGAGTGATGCCAACTGAACTCCACCTCTTATCCCAGCTAGCGTTCTCCAGAGTGGTGCCAGCAGCAGGAAAAAAAGATCTTTATGTCAGTGTTAAGGGAATACACTGGGCATAATAGTATAAGGATGCTTTCACATTGATGTGCTGCGGTTTACCCACACTATTAGGGCGTACACACGGTTGGACTTTGTTCGGACATTCCGACAACAAAGGCCTAGGATTTTTTCCGACGAATGTTGGCTCAAACTTGTTTTGCCTACACACGATCGCACAAAGTTGTCGGAAAATCCGATCGTTCTAAACGCGGTGACGTAAAACACGTACGTCGGGACTATAAACGGGGCAGTGGCCAATAGCTTTCATCTCTTTATTTATTCTGAGCATGCGTGGCACTTTGTGCGTCGGACTTGTGTACACACGGTCAGAATTTCCGACAACACACTCTGATCGGACATTTTCCATCGGAAAATCTGACCGTGTGTACGGGGCATTAGGGTGCAGTGTACCTGCAGGTTAGCTCCACTTAGCCATAGACTTTTATTATATCCTGCAGGTGTGGTGCACCTTCTGAATGCAATATGGCATTTAGAAATCCGACGGACTGTTTAGAAACAGCATTTTAAAAACAGCGGCAAACCTGCTGATCTCGCAGGTTTGCTAATGTGACAGAACACCTCTGCTTTTATAATTCAACATGTAAACAAGTCCGATGGATTTCCAATTACTGTATTTCACCATATATGCTCCGTTTCCTGTTAAAAACAACTGAAATGCAAAACTCCGGTGGGTGTAACAAGATGTCCACTTGCCCCCTTCTCTGTGTATCGTTACTGTGGTGGAGTGCGGGGTTTAGCAAGATGGCGGCGACGGAACGTCACTTCCGTTATCAATTCTGATGGGTTGCCGAATCTGACGGAACACAGGCATGACTCCTAGAGGCATGATGGGATTTTTAGTTTCACCACAGCTGGAGTGCAGAGGTTGCCTACCCCTCTTATACATACATATCACTGTTCAGTTCAGGGACTCATCTTTTCATACAAGTCATTGCACCGTTTTCAAGCTTTGTGCACTTCTTTGTATTAAAAAAAAAAAAAAAAAAATCATGGAAATTAAATGTTTTAAAAAAAATAAAAATTTAAAATTAAAAAAAATGATTTTTATTTATTTTTTTACACTTCAGAAAAAATGCAGTTGTAGCTCAGACGTGAACGTTATTTTTGCTTAATGTGCAATATTTAAAAAAAACAAAAACAAACTGTCCCTGATCTCTAGGGATCACAATTAAACACATTACCGCAGCTGGGCGATGACAGCGCACCGATGTGTCAATAATGGACTCATTTTATGTCATTCGAAACTTCCTGCTCACAACGCTTTTTTTTGCACTTGGAATATTTGCAGGTTCAGTAGCAGCAAGCTTCGTTGTTTTTAATTGGGTGAAATGTTTGTATTGATCATCTCAGAAACATCACCTTTAACCTTTTGGCCTCTGTCTCCTGCTGAGCTCTGACCATTGTGCGGTGTGAGCACAGCTGCCAGGGATAATGTTGGGTGTATGTGACACGCAGGTGACAGCAAGAACCCCTCCGGCTTGTACTCGTACCTGCTGATCGGAGCAAATATTTAGTAAGCTGTGTGTGCTTTTGGTAGCGTGTTCTTTGGCGTTATGTTATTGTGTTTATTTTAGGCAGTGGACAATTAAAGTGGACCTGTTAAAATAAACCTGTCATGACTGATATGGGAGCTGTCAGTCCGAAGGTGTGTGTGTGTGTGTGTGTGTGTGTGTGTGTGTGTGTGTGTGTGTGTGTGTGTGTGTGTATATTGTCTTGTTTTTTTTTAGTTTAGTTTTTTTTTTTTTTTTTTTTTTTTTTTTTAAATATGAGGGCACTTTTATGTTTTATACACTTTTTGGAATAAATAAATCCTATGTGGTAAATGCATGGTTGAAAATTGTGATGTATAAATAATGTGTGGAGTAGAAAGGCAATTTCATTTCTACAATGACAATAAATAAATCTTATTTAATAAAAAAAAAAAAAATAGCTAGTAAAAAGGCTTGATATAAATCAACTCAATTTTAAAGCGCAACTGTCATTTCTGTCCCGTAGCAGCACCTCCTCTGACCCGCTGTTGACTCACCGACAGTCCCATTCACTTTAATGGGACGGCTGGTGATGCGGCAGTGACACAACAAGGTGAGGGACGTGGCGGCAGCAGCTGAGTGGACGCCCGCTAACAGGCGCTGCCATGATGGATCTGTAATGACAGGTGCTCTTTAAATGTAAGGACTCATTCCTGCTGGTAGTTAGAATCTTTTAATATTTGCAAACAAAATGAAGGTTTCCGATTTAGAATAATAAGCTGTTCGGTTAGTAAAACAGCGATATCAGAACCAATTCAATCATACAGTTTGTAGTGTACATAGATTTGTAAAATAATGGGATAAAGGAATTTTCCTCAGAGTTGGGATTTTGTTTTATGGTTACTGTGAAATTGTGTGAATGCATCAATGCAGTGCATTTTATGTCAGCTTGCAGAGCTTGGATTCATTGAATGAGTTTACCAAAAAAAGGAAATATTGCAGAATATACAGCCTCATGCTACATAACTAAGCTCCATTTCATGCTGAAAAACTGTTTTCTATTTAAGATAAAATAATTATCTTTAGATTTTTGCTCCAAAAGCATTTTATTAAAATTTGATTAAAAATAAAAAACGATTTTTAAATTATTTATATATATATATATATATATATATATATATATATATATATATATATTATAATCATTGACTGATATCCACCCTGATTTATAATGTATGTGTGAGATATGGGCCCCTTGGATTGCAAGCTCTATAGCAGAGTGGCCAATGTGAATGTACAGTATGTCATGCGCTGTATAATTTGTTGACCCCCCCCCCCCAGCTTCAGCCCTCAGGCCCCTAATTCTCCTTTTTTAATTGTAAACCATTTGATCCGTAGATTGGGTTAAGCGCTTCATTATCCGGCCAGATGTTTGTGGAATGGAGCGCCAGCGCTGGAATTCACCTGTATACGGAGAACATCCGGTTATTAGTATTATAAAGGATTACCAGGCAGACGGATGCAGAGGAAAACGGAGAACAAAGATTAGTGGTTGTGCCAAGCAACTTGGCCTAATCTCCTGTCCTCCTTCTCCAGTCTTATCTCGCCGCCATCTAGCCTGGGAACCTGCGGGACTTTGATGTCCGATGCTGGGAGTAGGACTTCTCGCTCAGTGCGCTCTTTGTATCTGAAATGGCTGCAGGGGGATTGTCGCAGTAATCACATCCGTTTTCAGTGAAAAAAAAAAAAGTCGCCATTAAAACCGGTATATGTGAGCTGCTTTATCTGCCAAGATAAATATATGCCGATCAGCCATAACATTATGACCACTGTGGAAAGTGATTTTAACATTCATTATTTCGTTACAATGACACCTGAAAATGGTGGGATGTATTAAACAGCAAGTAAACATGTTGTCCCTGAAGCTGATGTGTTTTGAAAAGCAGAAAAATGGGCAAGTGTTAGCATTTGAGTGACTTTGACAAGGGTAAAAAATTGCAATGAGCAGGCGACTGGGCTAGAGCTACTCCAAAATTGCAGCTCTTGTGGGATGTTCCCGGTCTGAGATGGTCGGGACCGACTAAAAGTGGTCCAAGGAAGGAAAAAAACGCAAACCAGCGATAGTGTCTTGGGCGGCCGAGGCTCACTGATGATACTCATTGGGAGGGAAAGCTGACCTGTTTAGTCCAATACAATTTTATCTACTGGAGCTCAAATTGCTGAAAAATTTAAAGCGGAGTTCCATCCATTTACAAGTCAGCAGCTAAAAGAAGTATCTGCTGACTTTTAATAATCGGACACTCGCCTGTCCCACGGTCCAGCGATGCGGGCGCACAAAGCTGTGAATGGCCGGGCAGTTCTTTCATTCAGCAAATGTACAAAGATTTTTCGTTTAAATATTCTTGTCCGAAAATCGATAAGTATATGGCCAGCATAGGGCTCGGTTCACACCTATGCAAATTGCTTTTAATCCATTTCTACAGTGCTTTTTTCTGCGATTTGCGTTCCGCATTTTTTATGCTTTTTTTTGGCCAATTTGTTGTTAAGCAACTTAAAAAAACACAAATTGCTGCAAAACGAACTACATGCTTTTCTGCAGCTTCTTCATTTGAAGTCCATTGAACCAAAAAAAGCACCTAATGCCGTGTACACACGACCGGACTTTTTGACCGAACAATTCGATCGTGTGTGGGCTTCATCGGACCTTTTCTGTCGAAAAATCTGTCGGGCTTTCGTAATGGAACTCGTTTCAATTCTTTCCGATGGACTCGAGTCCGATCAAAAAATCAGTTTGTCCGTATGCTAGTCCGATGGACAAAAAAAGGATGTTAGGGCAGCTACTGGCTATGTACTAATGTTCTAGTCCGGTCGTAGGTCATCACGTTCGAAACGATCGGACTTTGATGTGATCGTGTGTAGGCAAGTCCATAACGCTGGAACTCCTTCGGAACTCGCTTGTCATAACGGGGTTAAAAATAAACTAAAATTAGTCCTTTTTATAGTACAAGAAGAGCAAATACCGTATTTATCGGCGTATAACACGCACCCCAAGTTTAGGAGGGAATTTTAAGGAAAAAAACTTACATTTAAATGCCCATCAATGCAGCCTTATCAGTGTCCATCTGTAGTGTTGTCCCCCATTGCAGCCTTGTCCCCCATTGCAGCCTTGTCCCCCATTGCAGCCTTGTCCCCCATTGCAGCCTTGTCCCCCATTGCAGCCTTGTCCCCCATTGCAGCCTTGTCCCCCATTGCAGCCTTGTCCCCCATTGCAGCCTTGTTAGTGTCCAGCTGTAGTCTTGTACCTGATTGCAGCCTTGTCAGTGTCCCTCTGTAGCCTGTGTCGTTTGCATCTTTGAAAATGGCGCCGCCATTCTCGGCGGCTTTCGGCCATTCTCGGACACTCTCGGCTTTCGGCAGCTCCCGCGGGACTGCGAGAGCCGCCGAGAATGGCCGAAAGCGGCCGAGAGCCGCCGAGAATGGCCGAGAGCCGCCGAGAATGGCCGAGAGCCGCCGAGAATGGCCGAGAGCCGCCGAGAATGGCCGAAGGCGGGCGAGAGCCGCCGAGAATGGCCGAAGGCGGGCGAGAGCCGCCGAGAATGGCCGAAGGCGGGCGAGAATGGCGGCGCCATTTTCAAAGCCGCCGAGAAAAGCCAAAGGCCACTGAGAGCGGCCGAAGAGCTCACAACCGGCGGGGGGATCGGCGTATAACACGCACCCACGATTTTCCCCTGATTTTCAGCGGAAAAAAGTGCGTGTTATACGCCGATAAATATGGTAATCGCTACTATAAGGGGTTCATTTATACTGTGAAAGTATATGTGTGTGTGTGTTTATGAAATGTAAAATTCAAATTATTTAGCACGGAGCACTTTATTATGTTTTATATAGGTGTAAATGTTGAATTGTTAGTTGATCAAATTTAACTCGCTAGCGCCCCCTACCACTGTTACTGATATCACAAGACTGCTATATATTGCTGAGAAAAGGTATTTAGCAGTTTTTTCTTTACTAAAACGATTACATTTCCATGTACTGTAGGAGACCAGATATAGTGAATGCAGGGTCCCGGGTTTAGTAACACTTTAATGGATCTGCTCCTGACGGCTTGGTGGTTTAGTGGAGTCCACGCCTTGACGGGTCAGGGCTGCTTTGGCTGCAGAAAGCGACTTAAATCTGTAGAGTGGGGTTGGAGCTCATAAGAATATATATACATTTCTTAGAGCAGGTTTAGCCGTTCCAGTGTGAGGGTTTCACTGAGTATTTAACAGTGTGGCCGGAGTTCCCCTTTTTTAAAGGTCTGTTTCTTGTTTATCATCCATAGAGGGTCAAAGTCTGAACCGGCAGCTGGTTCCTGTTGGTTATTTTTCTCCTGGTTAATTGTGTGTATAATAACCTGCCAATCTCCCACCTCCACTGGTCACCTTTCCAGGAGAACCTTTGCTCTGTGCTGCAATAGTGGACCTTGTGGGATTCACTTACATTTAGTTGTGTAGTCAAAAGCAATAGTATAATGTTTATTTTTACTGTTAAATGTGTTTTTCCAATGGCTGCCTTTTTTATTTATTTATTTTCCCCCTCAATGTAAACCTGGGAATTTTACACTCGGCATATCCTGAAAAGATGATTATGCGCTGCATATGTTGTTTCCATGTCAAAACGATCAGCAGATTCAGAGGTATAGGCAGCTGAACATTGTATGTAAGGCCCGGTTTACACTGAGCTGGGGGAATGAAGCCGTGTGAGTTTAGCTGAACTCGCACGATTCCACTCCCGCATGTCGGTCCCGATTTCAGCGGCAATTTCAGACATCTGTGCTGGTTTCTGCACAGATGTCAGTGGAAATCGCACTCCGAAATCGCAAAAAGTAGTACAGAAACTACATTTTGAAATCGATGCGGCGTCGCACTGATTAGAATGGTGCCATTGCCAGCATTGTCGCCAATTTTGACAAATGCGATTTGACATGTCAAAACGCACCAATGTGAACCAGGGCTAAATCTTGACTTTATCTGCAAAAGTTAGTTGTTGTAAAGGCTCAAGGTTTTTTACCTTCATGCATTCTATGGGTGAAGGTAAAAAAACATGTGTGCAGCTCCCCCCCCTGACCTCACAAATGTGCTTCTGGAAGAATGATCTAACATTCCCATAGACACACTCCTAAACCTTGTGGACAGCCTTCCCAGAAGAGTTGAGGCTGCAAAGGGTGGGCCAAGTCAATATTGAACCCTACAGACTAAGACCCCATACACACTATACAACTTTTGTTGTCTGACTTCCTTTCGGCTTACCAAAACCATGTAGTACAAGAGCCTGCCTGATTGCATACAAATTGAAACTCTTATGCCGCGTACACACGGTCGTACTTTTCGTCTACAAAAGTCCAACGGACGCTGACGGACTAAAGCTGGCTGGTAATCCGATCGTGTGTGGGCTTCTCCGGACTTTCAACGTACTTTTTTAGCCTCAAATCCGACGTACTTTAGATTTGAAACATGCTTCAAATCTTTACTTCGTAACTACGACGGACCCCGAAATCCGCTCGTCTGTGTGCTAGTCCGACGGACAAAAAGCCACGCTAGGGCACCTATTGGCTACTGGCTATGAACTTCCTTATTTTAGTCCGGTGTACGTCATCACGTACGAATCCGTCGGACTTTTGTGTGGTCGTGTGTAGGCAAGTCTGTTCGTTAGAAAGTATGCCGCAAGTCCGCCGCAAGTCCGCCGAAAGTCTGCCGGAAGTCTGTCGGACAGGCTGTCTGACTTTTGTAGACGAAAAGTCCGACCGTGTGTACTCGGCATTAAGGTTTGACCTCATATTATATGGCTCTGGTAAATCTAAAGGGAAAAAAAATCTAAAGAAAATTGTATAGTGTGTATCCAGTTTAAGATTGGGATGCCGTTAAAGTTCATGTGCGTGTAAACATAAGCGTCCCAATACTTTTGTAATATAGTGTTTTTATATGTGTATATATTAAAAAATAAATAAGTAAATAGAAAAAAGTAAGCTTTGCCTATAGTTCTGCTTCAATGAACTACCAGGAGAGACTTGAAGAGTTTCAGTTTGTTGGATAGAGTGGGGAAGGGTAAAGCTGTGCGTGTGTGTGTGTGTGTGTGTATAATATATATATATATATACGCGTGACCTGACCTAGCAGGAAGATGGAAGCTTAATCCCTGAGCTCCTGCCACCACAGGGAAAAGCTGACTGGAATCTGAGGTAAAATTGCCCCTAAATCCCTCCAAATCATGGGGACTGCATCACGGAACTCTTCTGCTTCCCGCTCCCGCTCCCCCCGCGAACAATTAGGGGACGGGGGTTATAATATTCCTGAAATGCTTCATACCAGCAGAGGGAACACGGGGCCTTCCCGCCACAGACACTCACACTCTCAGGCTTCTGAGGCAGCCCTGACAGAACCACCACACACAGGATCTCCAAACCCTCACAGGGATAGAAATGTCATTGAACTCTCACCACAGCCGCACTTAAACATGCAGGACCTGTGCACCATCGCAGAGGATATCAAAGACACCTTATCTGCCGCCATTTCAGAGCTCAGGCTCGATATCCATTCGCTCAGTGACAGAGTTCTCACAGTTGAAAGAGAGACTGAACGCCATGATGTGACTATCCGCAAAGCTGCGAATCGCATTGACTCCCACACATTACAAATGAGAGATATGCAACGCCATCTGGAAAACCTCGACAACAGAGGTCGGCGCCATAATCTCAGAGTCAGAGGACTACCAGAGGCCATCGAGGAAGAACAAATAGCCCCCACTGTGACTGGAATCTTCAATGGTCTGCTTAATAGACCACCTCATACACCCATTGATATGGAAAGGATCCACCGGGCCTTACGTCCCAAGGGAAGGGAGACGGATCCCCAGAGGGACATCATTTGCTGTATAATAGACTTCAAACTGAAGGAAGAAATTATCAGACAAGCAAGAAGCAGACCTCAAATTCTCCATGATGGGAGAGCAATTCAAATCTATCAGGACCTCTCAGGAATCACCTTACAGCACCGCCGTGATCTGAGGCCTCTGTTGGACGCCCTTCGCACGAAAGGTATTCAATATAAATGGAAATTCCCGTTTTGCCTTTCTGCCTCCACCCAGGGCCGCACGGCTCTCCTGAGAGTACCAGAGGATCTCCCACACTTCTGTGGAACCCTGGGCATACCCCTGGTAGATGTCCCTAACTGGTATGCGGAGTTTCGTCACTCAGTGACAAGCAAAGAATCACCTCAGGAAGAACCCATGGAGGCGCAGGATACCAGGTACCGTAGGAGAAGGTCCCCATCCGCCCCCAGACACCTTACCGGTACCCACATTCACTACCAGGGGGGCAGCCCCACAAACTCACCGAGGCTCAGGAGAGCTCGCCGAAACCGCTAGCCGGCCTCAGATACACGCTACCATGCAATCTCAGTTTGCCCTGTTCAGCTTTAATCAGTTCTTTCACACTGTTAACCTTTAATTCAATGTTTATGTGACTGACTTTCTTCAAGAGATATTCAGCACAATAGATGTTTTGCATCTTTACTGGGTTCAGATTGTGTCCCTGTCATGGACATTGCAAGTTTAGCTAGAAAGCAGCAGCACTTGCCTATGGAATGAACACCGCCCATATGTCTAGTGGAGTGTTCTAAAACTACATGACCCACAACACCCTGCGGTTTGTACCCGCCCCTGACCTGGCAGCAGTCCTGTACAGTGTCACTTCCGCCCACAATCTCCCTGACAGCAAGGAAAAGCCTCAAGAATATCCGACGTACACTGCGACTGTTACATGGACAAAGCCTCAGATCATCACACTCAATGCTGACTTCCAAAGCTGTGTCTCACATGGACTCTTCTACTCCATCGCTGGCGGCAACCACTCGTGTACTGACTGAGGAGCCTACAGGGGCTACCCCTCCATCTACATGTCCTGTACAGACACTCAACTGATGTGACACCTACCTGCAGACTTATGCAGAGTGCACTACCGCCATCTACTGGCCTGTAACTGTAACTTTACCCAATCACACTTGCTGGCATGTTAGGTTGCACGGTGAGGTATGAGGTATATTCCACACTCTCTCTATGGGAAATCTTCTAGTCTATAAGTTTAGTATTCCTCAGACTTTCTAGTTGGAGATCTGTCACTGATTGCATGGTCAGCTTGCTGACTGATTTACTTGTTTATTTACATGTTACTCCGGTTACAGTGTTCTATCCCTCTTTTGAGATTTTTGTGCTGTTTTTAGGCCCTATAAATGTCCTCTGTTTAATTACCTCACACGTTCTGAGGCCGACACTTGACCCATAAGAGGGCACCCACCTTTACAAATCCCACATTTAGCCGTGATAGTATTTAATGGCGTTTTGGGTGCCTTCTGGTATGGGGGCTGGGTGGTGGTATCATAACTTCCAATATTTCTATATGATGGTTCTTGTATGCTGTTTGTAATGATGCATTTACTCACCCAAATCCCACCACTCAGCACTCACGTATCTTTGAGAGTATCCCCTCGCCCTATTATTATATATCCCCCAGAAAATACGTTCTCCAAAACCTCCTCCTTTTATCACCTGAAGACCCTGTGGTGGCGGACTATACCGTTCTTTCCTTTACCTATAGTCCTCCTTCACTGCTTAGTGATTGCCAACCCCCACACAGTTGTGAGTCACGGTGCTGTTACACCCCTCGGGGTACACACATCGTACCCGCACTGTACCTTACCAATACTGTACAGTTTAGAGGTACGGGAGCAAGTCACCCCCAAACCTCATCGGTTTCACCCCAGTTACCCCAACATTACACTTAAGCCTGCCATACACTGAACAGACCCACATTCTGATCGCCTAGGTCATCCCTCTCCCTTCACTCATACTTATGGCGGATGACACAGACCCCCAGGCCTCACCGCCTGACCTACATAAGTACCTACAGACACTCAAACTCTGCTCAATCAATATACAAGGCCTTAACATCCCAGAGAAAAGGTCTAAACTGTTCTATTTCCTACAACGATCAAAAATACATGTAGCACTTATACAGGAAACGCACTTCAGGACAGATAGTATCCCTAAACTGTATAATCACCAATTCCCACTGGTCTATCACGCTTCCAACACCGAGGCCAAATCCAAAAGAGTCTCAATCTTAATTTCTAAACAATGCCCCCTGCAGGTGACAGAAGTCCAAAGAGACTCCCAAGGGAGATTCCTATTCATTAAAGGCACTCTGCACCACAGGCCTGTCACAATAGCTAACATTTACGCCCCTAACTCGCAACAAGTGGCCTTTTTTAGAGACACCTTCCAACAACTTCTCAGCTTCCAATCAGGTACTCTTATAGTAGGAGGTGACTTCAATGTCGCTCTGAATCCCTCCCTTGACACATCCAACGGTTCTTCTTCCCTAACCTACAGAGCCTTACGAGCTATTAAATTGCAGCTCAGCAACCTGTTACTTCACGATGCCTGGCGCACATTACACCCCAACACTAAGGACTTCACCTTCTTTTCTGCACCTCATAACAAATACTCCAGAATAGACCACTTTTTTTTATCCCAAAATGATCTCACACACCTCTCAAAAGCCACGATTGAACCCATGGTTCTTTCTGATCACAACCCCATATTTATAACTCTAACCCTCCCGACGACCCATGGTAGGTCCAACATATGGCGACTTGATAATTCTCTACTGACCGACCTGGACCATATTCAACAAATTACCACGAGCCTCACCCAATACTTTGCAGAAAATACAACAGAAGACACCTCTCCTATCTCCGTTTGGGCAGCACACAAATGCGTCATAAGGGGGAAATTTATCTCCCTTGCGGCCCAACGAAACAAAATCAGAAAAGCACGAATTAATGAGCTGACCGACCGCATACTAACACTTGAGCAAGCACACAAAGCGTCGCTAGCAGCTTCCACATTAACAGAACTAACTCAGACCAGAGAAGAACTTCTAGAGGAACTTAACCATACACTAAAACGTAACTACGCCATGACCCAAAAATTATTCTATGAATTCGGCAACAAGTCGGGTAAACTTTTAGCCAGAGCGCTTCAAGTTAAGAAAGCGGCCCATACCATTCACAAAATTACAACACCGACTGGCGACGCCCTTGTTACTACAGATGATATCTCTGACCATTTTGTTCTCCAAACTATACAACCTCCCCACCACGCTCCCCCCTGCAGCCACCTCGGACCGAATGGCAGCCATTACCGACTTCCTTGCACAATACTGTCCCTCCCCCCTCTCTTCAGATGAATCCTCGGACCTTGATCTCCCACTCTCAGGAGAAGAAATTTTAACTGCATTAAAACAAATGAAACGGGGCAAAAGCCCTGGCCCAGATGGCCTGTCAGTTAGCTATTATAAGTCCTTCCCAGACACTCTCATTCCCCACCTCACCAAAGCCTTCAATAATCTCTCACCAACCTCTAATACGATGAGGGACATCCTTGAAGCACACGTCACTCTCATTCCCAAACAAGGCAAAGACCCCTCATTGGTCTCTAACTACCGCCCGATTTCACTTCTGAACGTAGACCTAAAGCTCTACGCCAAAGTGTTGGCAAACCGCATTCTCCCTCTGCTACCCAAATTAATCTCCCTTGATCAAGTAGGTTTTGTCCCTGGCAGGGAGGCCAGGGACAATACTATCAAGGCTCTAAATATCCATCACTACCGAGATCGTACACCCTTTGAATTGCTATGTGATAGTTCAGAACCCCAACGTCATGTGATCTCTACTGTTTACACATTCTTATTTTCAAATTGCAAAATTAAAGATGATAAGCTTGTCCGTCGTTGGGAATCAGAACTGTCTATAGACTTAACCTCCACTGAATGGGAACGTATACACAACCATATTCATAAGGGCTCCATTAATGTATCCACCCAGGAAAACAGATACAAAATATTCACCAACTGGTACAGGACACCTGATAAGATCCACAAAATGCACCCCTCGGTCCCCCCGACATGCTGGCGTTGCAATGCGGCGCTTGGCACCCTCATTCATATCTGGTGGGAATGTCCTCTTATCATACCGTACTGGACGGAAATTCACCGCCTTATCACCCAAATTACCTCTTACACCCCAGACTTCACTCCGGCCCAATACATGCTCCATCACACCTCCATGCCCCTCTCCTCCTACAAAAAATCCCTTACCCTACACCTTATCAATGCAGCCAACCTCTGTGTCCCGGTTCACTGGAGGAGTTCCACACCACCCACAGTGGCTGAATGGTTCAAAAGAGTCGATAGAACGGCCGAGATGGAAAAACTCATTTACCAAGCAAAAGACAATCCCACAAAATTTAATACAACATGGGCTTGCTGGTTACACTTTAGAGTTTCCTCGACGCAGATTATTCCGCCCGGTGACCCAACCTCTCCGCCATGATCGATACTGATCTGTCACAGAAACGTCATAGTGTCTGGCTGATCGTGCCCTCCCCCCGTCCATACCCTTCCTCTTACCCAATTAATCCTTACCGATCATACTTAGGCGATCTCCACACCCTCTCAACCTGATACCAACATAACTCCTTCACTGTTCCGGCAGGAGCACACACCCTAACGGTTTCTGGTCTCCTTACTTCCCCCCCCCCCCCCCCCCCCCCCTCCTAAACAACATATTATTATTACGGAGCTGCCTCTCAATCATATGGGTACCGAATAGGTTTAAAACCACACACATTACTACACATGGCCCCCACCCATTCACAGTTAGAACCCTTTAGGGGTGAATGGGTTTAAGGGTGGCTTTGATCGGTACATAACATTACCCCGATTGGACCCCTACCCCCACATCAACCCCTTCTCCCTCACAAGAGAGATGCTTAATGATCCTTAGTTTATACACTTGTTAATTAGGGTATTCCCGCTTTACCATAGGAATACTTTACTGGGTCAGAACTTCACCTCCATCACTAATACAGAAGTGACCTAGTAAGAGGCTCAGTTGGCCGTATTTTGAACTCGTTCTTACATTTCTGCTTTATTTATCAATTGTATGACTTATTGATTGTATGACTTATTGATTGTATTAACAGCTTCTGTTTCAATGTATACCTGATAACTGTGACTTTATGTATGTCTGAAAAATTTTAATAAACATTTGATGAAAAAAAAATTAAAAAAAATATATATATATATATATATATATATATATATATATATATATATATATATATATATATATATATATATATATATATAATGTATGTCTCTCCTGGTAGTTCGTGAAAGCAGAACTGTAGGCAAAGTGTTTTGTGTTTTTGTTTTTTGTTTTTTCTTTTCATTTTGGATAGAGTAAGGAAAAGCTTGTCCAGGATTGATTTTTTTTTTTTTTTTTTTTTCTTTTTCTTTTTAGCCATCTGTGTCCCAATGCAGAGATTTCCCTTCACTTCCTGTCCCATAGCCAAACGGGAAGTGAGAGGAAACCCCTTCAAATTAGGGAGTCACTTGATACCCCCCCTGATAACCAGAACTAGTGTCCTCATTGGAAGATTTCTCCTCTATTACTTCTCTGGTGACAACCCAAAATGTGGGATTTTCTTTTACTTTCTATGATAATAGTAAACAGAACAAATAGAGAGGGGGGGACTCTTCTTTACTGGGGGCACAGATAGCAAAAAAAAAATGTTCTAATCCCTTTGTACTCTGTGCAAACTAAAAAAAAAAAAAAAGTATTTTGCCTTTTTGTCTTTCTTTTGCTGTATTTTTGTTCTACTTTATTTTTTGCAATATATGATATTTAGGGATTTTTTTTCCTTTCTTTATTCACATTGCCCTTTGACTTGACACTGTGTAGATGCCTTTCATTGCTTTTGGGGTAGCCATGCTTGCCTTTTGTCACTTTGAAAACAGTCATTAATGGAGGATATCTTTGGCGTACCTGATTGGTGTGAATGGTTATTGCACACTCCTGACAACTATGACAGTGTACACTCCATGGCTGTGTAATCTGCAGTGTCTTGTTTTGTTTGACAAATAAACATCAGTAGGCCCTGAACATGCAATTAATGGCCACAAATCAATCTGAGAGATCATTACTCAGGCTCTGCCTTTGATTGGGAATTTCATTTGTCATGAAGTACTGGCTAGATAATCTATTCTCCTCATTTATCACTGCTTGCTTTCCTGGTTGCCTCTCATCCAGTGGCTCCAGTGTGCTGCTTTCACATACCCAAGCGCTTCCATGGAATAATATACAGTTTAATGGGAAAATATGGTAGTTTTGAACATATTTTCTTTATGATTAGGCCTAAAAAAAAAGTATTGAGATTTTTTTTTTTTACGTCAGCAGGGGGAGCTTTTTCCAATAATTCCATTCCTCCTGTTGGAAAAACAGAATCAGTTTGAAGAGCCCAATAGCTCAAGCTGAAATCGCTGAAGTGAATGCATTAGAAAAGTAGAAGAAAAATATTACAGCGCACACATGCAAAAGGTTCACCTCCAGCAAGGCTAATTTAAAAACACCTAAACATTCTCAAAAAGACATTTTCAAAAATATGGGGATTTGGTCACACCATATTGCTATATGGTGCTAAGCCCACTTACTGCGACAAAGTACCCCAAGATTAGTGGGTCCTACACTATCCATAGAGTTGTGAGATCCTGCTTCTCTGAACCATGAGAGCTACACTCTTCTAAATGGGAGAATTTAAAGGTCTCCACCTATGACACAAGTGGACACTAATGAGGTACTAATGAGGGAGTTAGGGTGCTCCTATCCCAAAAGCCTTGCTGGAGGTGAACCTTTTGCATGTGTGCGCTGTAATATTTTTCTTCTATTGTATGGTCTTATGGCTGCACCAGCTTTAATGAGAAGGTGTGCCCCCCAAATATCTTGTTTGTGCATTAGAAAAGTGACTCGTACCCCTGCTTGTGCAAGTCTATGTGGGGCTTCCATCTCTTTTGATTACCTCCAGTTCTCTCATCTCTAGTCATAAAACATAAATTGTATCTGTTTTTTGTAATAATTAAAAAATGTGTGTATATATATATCTCTATATATATAATCTACTTTTTTTTCTTAACTGACCTCTTTTATGTGGAATTCTTCTTTTAGGTTTATAATGATAAAAAAAAAAATAATAATTTGCTCAGCACTGCTTTTCTTCCTGTTTTCATGTCCCAGTGTTGGAGACTGAAAATGGGCTTTAATGAGAACCAATTGGACTCCTTTCACACTGAGGCGCTATAGCACTAAATTAGCGCCTGTAAAACGCCTCTCCTTTCACTCCAATGTGAAAGCCCGAGGGCTTTCACACTGGAGCGGTGCGCTGGTAGGACGCTCAAAGTCCTGCAACCGGCGTCTTTGAGCAGCCTTAGGAGCGGTGTATACACCGCTCCTAAAGCTCCGCTGCCCATTGAGATTATTGGGCAGCGGCGCTTTGTGGGCGCTTTTAACCCTTTTTCGGGCATTAGCGGGGGTTAAAAGCGCCCCGCTAGCGGCCGAAAAAGCACCGCAAAAAATAGCGCCGCTTTACCGCCGACGCCCGGCGCTGCTCAGTGTGAAAGTACCCTAAATGAACCTGAAACCATTCAAATTTAATTTTAAGGCCTCATGCACACTGGACGTTAAAATAACGTTATAAAAAGCAGTAGCTTTGCAATGAGTTTTTCAACGCCTCAACGTTTTTACAATAGCGATATTTGGCGTTTTTCTGTTGACGTGTGTTTTATTTTTTTTTTTTTTTTTTTTTTTTTTTTTTCATGGATCAAAAACGTCAAACACTGGTGAGCTGCATTTTTGAGCGTTTATCAGCGTTTTTTGAAAACGGCTGAAGAACTCCTCTCAGAACCCACTAGTTTTGGGATTTTTTTTTTTAACCACTTGCCGACCGCCTCACGCCTATATACGTGAGCAGAGCGGCACGGGCAGGCAAAATCACGTACCTGAAACGTGATTGCCTTCCCGCGGGTGGGGGGTCCGATCGGACCCCCCCCGGTGCCAGCTGCGGTCGGCATTTGGTTGGAAGCGATGAGAGACGAGGGGGAGGCCATCCGATCGTGGCCCCCCCCTCGCGATCGCTCCCAGCCAATGAGAAACATCCCCTGCCTCTGTATAGTACACAGAGGCAGAGGATGTGATGTCATCTCTCCTCGGCTCGGGAGTTTCCGTTCCAGCGCCGAGGGGAGATGACATGTAAGTGCACC
The DNA here is from genome assembly GCA_037952835.1 of Lithobates septentrionalis. Lineage (NCBI taxonomy): Eukaryota > Metazoa > Chordata > Amphibia > Anura > Ranidae > Lithobates > Lithobates septentrionalis. Next base: position 197,451 of record JBBDGP010001934.1, on the reverse strand, counting down.
AACACACACACACACACACACACAGTAGAACATGCCAGGCATACATTACACCCCCGATCACCCCCCCCCGATCGCCCCCCGATCCCCCCCCAATCACCCTCCCCCTGTCACAAACTGACACCAAGCAGGTTTTTTTTTTTTTTTTTTTTTTTCCTGATTACTGCATAGTGTCAGTTTGTGACAGTTAGCAGTGTTAGGGTAGTGACTGTTACCCCCCTGTAGGTCTAGGGTACCCCCCTTACCCCCCCTAATAAAGTTTTAACCCCTTGATCACCCCCCCTCACCAGTGTCACTAAGCGATCATTTTTCTGATCGCTGTATTAGTTTCGCTGGTGACGCTAGTTAGGGACGTAAATATTTAGGTTCGCCGTCAGTGTTTTATAGCGACAGGGACCCCCATATACTATCTAATAAATGTTTTAACCCCTTGATTGCCCCTAGTTAACCCTTTCACCACTGATCACCATATAACCGTTACGGGTGACGCTGGTTAGTTCGTTTATTTTTTATAGTGTCAGGGCACCCGCCGTTTTATTACCGAAAAAAGGTTTAGCCCCCTGATCGCCCGGCGGTGATATGCGTCGCCCCAGGCAGCGTCAGATTAGCGCCAGTACCGCGAACACCCACGCACGCAGCATACACCTCCCTTAGTGGTATAGTATCTGAACGCATCAATATCTGATCCGATCAGATCTATACTGGCGTCCCCAGCAGTTTAGGGTTCCCAAAAACGCAGTGTTAGCGGGATCAGCCCAGATACCTGCTAGCACCTGCGTTTTGCCCCTCCGCCCAGCCCAGTCCAGCCCACCCAAGTGCAGTATCGATCGATCACTGTCACTTTTTTTTGTAGCGTTTTGGTGAACTGGCAAGCACCAGTGGCCTAGTACACCCCGGTCGTAGTCAAACCAGCACTGCAGTAACACTTGGTGACGTGGCGAGTCCCATAAGTGCAGTTCAAGCTGATGAGGTGGCAAGCACAAGTAGTGTCCCGCTGCCACCAAAAAGACAAACACAGGCCCGTCGTGCCCATAGTGCCCTTCCTGCTGCATTCGCCAATCCTAATTGGGAACCCACCGCTTCTGCAGCGCCCGTACTTCCCCATTCACATCCCAAACCAAATGCAGTCGGCTGCATGAGAGGCATTTATATATCCTCCCAAGTACCCCTACCCAACGAACCCCCCCAAAAAAGATGTTGTGTCTGCAGCAAGCGCGGATATAGGCGTGACACCCGCTATTATTGTCCCTCCTGTCCTGACAATCCTGGTCTTTGCATTGGTGAATGTTTTGAACGCTACCATTCACTAGTTGAGTATTAGCGTAGGGTACAGCATTGCACAGACTAGGCACACTTTCACAGGGTCTCCCAAGATGCCATCGCATTTTGAGAGACCCGAACCGGTTACAGTTATAAAAGTTACAGTTACAAAAAAAAAGTGTAAAAAAAAAAAAAAAACACAAACAAAAATAAAAAAAAATAGTTGTCGTTTTATTGTTCTCTCTCTCTATTGTTCTGCTCTTTTTTACTGTATTCTATTCTGCAATGTTTTATTGTTATTATGTTTTATCATGTTTGCTTTTCAGGTATGCAATTTTTTATACTTTACAGTTTACTGTGCTTTATTGTTAACCATTTTTTTTGTCTTCAGGTACGCCATTCACGACTTTGAGTGGTTATACCAGAATGATGCCTGCAGGTTTAGGTATCATCTTGGTATCATTCTTTTTAGCCAGCGGTCGGCTTTCATGTAAAAGCAATCCTAGCGGCTAATTAGCCTCTAGACTGCTTTTACAAGCAGTGGGAGGGAATGCCCCCCCCCCCACCGTCTTCCGTGTTCTTCTCTGGCTCTCCTGTCTCAACAGGGAACCTGAGAATGCAGCCGGTGATTCAGCCAGCTGACCATAGAGCTGATCAGAGACCAGAGTGGCTCCAAACATCTCTATGGCCTAAGAAACCGGAAGCTACGAGCATTTTATGACTTAGATTTCGCCGGATGTAAATAGCGCCATTGGGAAATTGGGGAAGCATTTTATCACACCGATCTTGGTGTGGTCAGATGCTTTGAGGGCAGAGGAGAGATCTAGGGTCTAATAGACCCCAATTTTTTCAAAAAAGAGTACCTGTCACTACCTATTGCTATCATAGGGGATATTTACATTCCCTGAGATAACAATAAAAATGATTTAAAAAAAAAAATGAAAGGAACAGTTTAAAAATAAGATAAAAAAGCAAAAAAATAATAAAGAAAAAAAATAAATAAAAAGCACCCCTGTCCCCCCTGCTCTCGCGCTAAGGCGAACGCAAGCGGCGGTCTGGCGTCAAATGTAAACAGCAATTGCACCATGCATGTGAGGTATCACCGCGAAGGTCAGATCGAGGGCAGTAATTTTAGCAGTAGACCTCCTCTGTAAATCTAAAGTGGTAACCTGTAAAGGCTTTTAAAGGCTTTTAAAAATGTATTAATTTTGTTGCCACTGCACGTTTGTGCGCAATTTTAAAGCATGTCATGTTTGGTATCCATGTACTCGGCCTAAGATCATCTTTTTTATTTCATCAAACATTTGGGCAATATAGTGTGTTTTAGTGCATTAAAATTTAAAAAAGTGTGTTTTTTCCCCAAAAAATGCGTTTGAAAATCGCTGCGCAAATACTGTGTGAAAAAAAAAAATGAAACGCCCACCATTTTAATCTGTAGGGCATTTACTTTAAAATAATATATAATGTTTGGGGGTTCAAAGTAATTTTCTTGCAAAAAAAAATAATTTTTTCATGTAATCAAAAAGTGTCAGAAAGGGCTTTGTCTTCAAGTGGTTAGAAGAGTGGGTGATGTGTGACATAAGCTTCTAAATGTTGTGCATAAAATGCCAGGACAGTTCAAACCCCCCCCCCAAATGACCCCATTTTGGAAAGTAGACACCCCAAGCTATTTGCTGAGAGGCATGTCGAGTCCATGGAATATTTTATATTGTGACACAAGTAGCGGGAAAGAGACAAATTTTTTTTTTTATTATTTATTTATTTTTTTTTTTTTTTGCACAAAGTTGTCACTAAATGTTATATTGCTCAAACATGCCATGGGAATATGTGAAATTACACCCCAAAATAAATTCTGTTGCTTCTCCTGAGTACGGGGATACCACATGTGTGGGACTTTTTGGGAGCCTAGCCGCGCACGGGACCCCGAAAACCAAGCACCGCCTTCAGGCTTTCTAAGGCCGTAAATTTTTGATTTCACTCTTCACTGCCTATCACAGTTTCGGAGGCCATGGAATGCCCAGGTGGCACAAACCCCCCCCAAATTACCCCATTTTGGAAAGTAGACACCCCAAGCTATTTGCTGAGAGGTATAGTGAGTATTTTGCAGACCTCACTTTTTGTCACAAAGTTTTGAAAATTGAAAAAAAAAAAAAAAAATTTTTTTCTGGTCTTTCTTCATTTTCAAAAACAAATGAGAGCTGCAAAATACTCACCATGCCTCTCAGCAAATAGCTTGGGGTGTCTACTTTCCAAAATGGGGTCATTTGGGGGGGTTTGTGCCATCTTGGCATTTTATGGCCTTCAAAACTGTGATAGGTAGTGAGGAGTAAAATCAAAAATTTATGCCCTTAGAAATCCTGAAGGTGGTGCTGGGTTTTCGGGGCCCCGTACGCGGCTAGGCTCCCAAAAAGTGCCACACATGTGGTATCCCCGTACTCAGGAGAAGCAGCTGAATGTATTTTGGGGTGCAATTCCACATATGCCCATGGCCTGTGTGAGCAATATATCATTTAGTGACAACTTTTTGTAAATTTTTTATTTTTTATTTTTACTTTTTGTCATTATTCAATCACTTGGGACAAAAAAAAAAAAATATTCAATGGGTTCAACATGCCTCTCAGCAATTTCCTTGGGGTGTCTACTTTCCAAAATGGGGTCATTTGGGGGGGTTTTGTACTGCCCTGCCATTTTAGCACCTCAAGAAATGAGATAGGCAGTCATAAACTAAAAGCTGTGTAAATTCCAGAAAATGTACCCTAGTTTGTAGACGCTATAACTTTTGCGCAAACCAATAAATATACGCTTATTGACATTTTTTTTACCAAAGACATGTGGTCGAATACATTTTGGCCTAAATGTATGACTAAAATTTAGTTTATTGGATTTTTTTCATAACAAAAAGTAGAAAATATCATTTTTTTTTCAAAATTTTCAGTCTTTTTCCGTTTATAGCGCAAAAAATAAAAACGGCAGAGGTGATCAAATACCATCAAAAGAAAGCTCTATTTGTGGGAAGAAAAGGACACAAATTTTGTTTGGGTACAGCATTGCATGACCGCGCAATTAGCAGTTAAAGCGACGCAGTGCCGAATTGTAAAAAGTGCTCTGGTCAGGAAGGGGGTAAATCCTTCCGGGGCTGAAGTGGTTAAAGCCGAAGAACGCCCCAGCCAAAAACTGCTGATAACAGCCTATGTGTGCATGGACACATAGGATAACATGATGGGGAGTTTATTGACTGTAGAAAAAAACGGCTGCTGTAAAAATTCCAAAAACGTCCAGTGTGCATGAGGCCTCAAGGGGAAAGATTGGACCAGCGTAAGATATTTGAGAAAGCAATATTCCTGCAATGTAGAGGGTACATCCTATATTGTGTCTCTAGGAATATCTGTTACCCATTATCTGCAACTGAGGCATTGCTTGCTGTTATCTGACCATTTATGGTCACCTTAAGGGTCGGTTCACACTAGGACGACTTGTCAGGCGACCTAGCCGCCTGACAAGTAGCGTCCCGTTCTGTACAATGGAACTGCTCCGACTTAGAAAAAGGTTCCTGTACTACTTTGGGGGCGACTTGAGGCGACTTGCATAGACTTCTATATAGAAGTCGTTTTGCAAGTCGCCGCCCCTGTCGTGTCCAGGTCGCCTGAGGCAGTCGAGCTGCAAGTCGCGCTGCCTCAGTGTGAACCGGGGCTAAATGTTCTGCATGAATGATCTGTCTGCCAAAAGATTGTTCAAACATGCAAGATTGCAATTGGGTGAACTTCTATGTCTGTGCCTAAGGAAGGAGCACTGCAGGCTCCAGTTTGTGACAAAGGGGAAGCACAAGGGATGAGCTTGGGAACATCTATCTCAGCCAATTGGATCTTCTCCTAGATCAGTGTTGGCAAACCTTGGCACCCCTGATGTTTTGGAACTAAGTTTCCCATAATGCTCAAATACACTGCAGAGTGCATGAGCATCATGGAAAATGTAGTTCCAAAACATCTGGGGTGCCAAGGTTTGCCAACACTGCCCTGGATGGTCTTGGCTCTCAGGCATCAGGGATGGCCTACAGACCCATGAGCAGTCTTGATTATTAGGCATGGAAGGCCTACAGGCCCATAAGCACTCTTTCACTAAGATGTAAATATGTAGCCAAAGGAATATATGTTCACCACTCAACAATGCAAATGCTGTGCAAAGGGAACACAATACAATTGACCATGAAGTGGCGGTAAACCTGGGACAGGAGATCCGGAGCCCAAAATAATGATATAATCACCTTGTAAATATCAGTTTGTGGCTGTACAGAGCGAACCTAATGCAATGGGCAGTGAAGTAGCAGTAAGCCCACGACGGGAGCGCCAATTAAATATTTTGTCTGGAAATTAGTCGGTTTGTAGCTGAGTGAAACCAGATTTACAAACCCTAGGTTTTGGTCAAATAGAAAAAAACGGGTTGAATAGTCAAGAAGATACTGTCTGTGAAAATAATCCCCTGGGAGGGGAGTGTAACAATATCTTGACAGAAATAATTGTTATATAAACACTACACCCACCCATGAGCAAGGGGCCTATTGCCTATAGCCCAAGTAAATAAATAATAATGAGGCTATTAAGGAAAGTTCCTCTGAATCAGACCAATACTATCAACAGGGGACGGGAAGAAAGCAGGAAAGGAACCCCAAGGGGCTGGGAAAAGGATTCTTCAAAGAGGAACATCCATCAAATATAGTAAACAGGATTCTTTATTAGAAAAAACTAAAATTCCACCCACAATAAATGAGATACCACAAAACCTCCCACCATAGAATTTAAAATGTATGATAACGTTATCATGGAACAGGTGATCTCCACGAACAACACCCCTCAATCAGTCAAACATTCACCCACTATTGGCAGCTAACAGTACAAACTGAAGAAAAATAATGCAGGTAGCCGCCTGTAATAAATATCAATAAGCTAAATGATAAATCTTCAGTTCATAGGGAGCAATCTTGGTTAGTACACCAAGTGAGGCAGTACCTGCCCTGATACAATGACCCAGGGGGAGCAGACGAAAATGTACACGGGGGGGGGGGGGGGGGGGCTGCAGAAATAGTCTTGAATAGTAATGGAAGTCCCCTGTTATGAAAACAGTTATGGAGAGTAGAAAAGCGTAATGCAGCAGCACTATTGAATAGCTGAGCTTTTTGGTGAGGAGAGCAGATGAATGGGGGGGTGGGGGGTAAAATCCCTTCCCTTACCAAGGTCCGTGTGAGTGAGCTTCAGCGGAAGCTTACTTTCATTATCTGGCTTATGCACACACTCACAAATACAAAGGTAGATGGAATATTGAACACCCGCAGACGGATATCCCTTTGAACGTTCGCTTGTCGAATGAAATGTGTCAGACGCCCCTGTTTTTACAGTGCCCACCATGGACCTCTCACCCCTTCACCTCCCACTATTCCTGCCCTGGGAACAGCTGATTTAAGTTCAGCTTTTCTAATAGGTCTTTCCTGACTTTTTCTTAGTTGCATCCTGCAGCAAAAGCCATTGTCTGCAGAGAGCTTCCAAAACATCAGAGTGATCTCATTGTTCAAAAGTATCAGTCAGGAGAAGGGTACAAAAGAATTTCCAAGGCCTTAGATATACCATGGAACACAGTGAAGACAGTCATCATCAAGTGGAGAAAATGGGGCACAACAGGGACATTACCAAGTACTGAATGTTCCTCCAAAATTGATGAAAAGATGAGAAGAAAACTGGTCAGGGAGGCTGCCAAGAGGCCTACAGCAACATTTAAAGGAGATGTAGAAATATCTGGCAAGTACTGGCTGTGTGGTACATGTGACACCAATCTTTCCGTATTCTTCATATGTCTGTGCTGTGGGGTAGAGTGGCGAGACAGAAGCCTTTTCTTACGAAGAAAACCTTTCAAGTCCGGCTAATTTTTGCAAAAACCCATCTGAAGTCTCTCAAAAGCATGTGGGAAAATGGTGTTCTGGTCTGATGAAACCAAGGTTGAACTTTTTTGGCTATAATCCCAAAAGATAGATTTGGAGCAAAAACAACACTGCACATCACCCAAAGGATACCATACGCACTGTGAAACATGGTGGCAGCATCATGCTTTGGGGCTGTTTTTCTTCAGCTGGAACAGGGGCCTTAGTCAAGGTAGAGGGAACTATGAACAAGCTGAACATGAAGAGGAACTTCAGCATTATAAATACCATATATATTATTATTATTATTATTATTTAATGCTCATACAGTAGGGACAGAGCATGAGAAATATAGGCTATATATATGCTAAATCATTTTATTAAGGATACCTAATCCTGCTGTCATCCACTGGTTTAACCACTTCCCTACCCGCCCATAGTCATATGACGTCCACAGATGGGATCTCCCATCCTGGGTGGGCGTCATATGACGCCCTGGGATTCCCGGCCGCCTAGGGGGCGTGCGCGCGACGCCGGGAGCGCGCGCCCGCCGCGTTCCTCGGGACCCGGTGCGTGTGCCCGGCGGCCGCGATGTCCGCCGGGCACCCGCGATTGCCGGTTAACCGGACCGGCATGTGGATCTGTGTGTGTAAACACACAGATCCACAGCCTGTCAGCTCTGAGGAGAGCGATCTGTGTTCCCAGAACGGAGGAACACTGATCGGTCTCCTCCCCTTGTACGTCCCCTCCCCCTACAGTTAGTAATCACTCCCTAGGAAACATATTAACCCCTCCCCGCCCCCTAGTGGTTAACCCCTTCACTGCCTGTCACATTTACACAGTAATCAATGCAATTTTATAGCATTGATCGCTGTATAAATGTGAATGGTCCCAAAAATGTGTCAAAGGTGTCCGATGTGTCCGCCATAATGTCGCAGTCATGAAAAAAAATCGCGATCGGCGCTAAAAAAATAAATAAATATTTTTTTTTAAAAACGCCATAAATCTATCCCGTATTTTGTAGACGCTATAACTTTTGCGCAAACCAAAAACCGCTTATTGCGATTTTTTTTTTTTTTTTTTACCAAAATTATGTAGAAGAATACTTATCGGCCGAAACTGAGGAAAAAATTAGTTTTTTTAAAAAAAAATTGGGATATTTATTATAGCAAAAAGTAAAAAATATTGTGGTTTTTTTTTCAAAATTGTCGCTCTTCTTTTGTTTATAGCGCAAAAAATAAAAACCGCAGAGGCGATCAAATACCACCAAAAGAAAGCTCTATTTGTGGGGAAAAAAGGACGTCAATTTTTTTTGGGTACAACGTCGCACGACCGCGCAATTGACGTTTGAAGTGCGACAGCGCTGAAAACTAAAAATTGGTCTGGGAAGGAAGGGGGTGAAATTGCCCTGTATTGAACCGGTTAAAATCCATTTAAATTCCTTCCCAGGCACACTTGACAAAGGAGGCGTGTCCTCCGAAAAATAGTGCCTGCCTATATCCCGATCTCAGTCGGTATCCTGGAGTGAGAAGGAGGCTGTCAGATGGTGCCGGTGTCTCCCTGTTTTGGAGGGTCCAGCTTCACACTGCTCCAGTGGATTGGCTCTGTTACTGTGGTCTGTGTCTGCTCAGTGTATGTAAATATCCCTCTGCTCCGGAAGCTGCTGGTTCTCTGCCCTGATTTAAAGTGCTACCAAACCCAGGACCCTGGATTCACTATATCTGGTCTCCCACAGAACATGAAAATGTAATTGTATTAGTAAATATTAACTAACTAACTACTAAATACACTTTCTTTTTGTCTGGTTAAAGCTTGTGGGAGGAGTTTTTTTTCATTCTGCTTTGACTGTCCTATGGGGCTGGAGGACCCCTAGCCCTGTGCCGATCACATGCACCCTCCCAAGAGAAAGGAAAAAAAAAAAAAAAAAACTCTTTAGCAATACACGCCAAACTGAGCATTTGCAGCTTGTCCCCTAGCCTCTCTTATTAGGAGATGATTGGGGACTGTGGAAGAAGGGGAGGATCAGAGCAGACAGGATCAAACAGCCTTTTTACACACTGCAGATGATTAACCCCTTAGGTTCCACAGTGAGTATAACGAGCATGATTTACTGCATATACAGACTGACTTTACTGTTGTGGTTTTAGTAACCCTTTAAAGAGTTTATTAAAAGTCAGCAGTTACAAAAAGTGTAGCTGCTGACTTTTAATAAACACACCCGCCTGTCCCAGGATCCAGCCATGTGGATCCACCCGAACCCTCCATTCTCTTCCTCTCCTCTTGCTGGCATTACATCTGTGAGCTTGTGGCTTCACAGCCAGGTGTGCACTGTGCATGCGCGAGTTGCGCTGCGCCTCCTAAATGATCGGGTAATCTTCTGGTATCTGCGACGTTCCCCAGAAGATTGTGGGAAGGGATGGAGAGAGGAGAACTTCTGCTCTGATCACCTAGATCAGGGGTCTTCAAACTGCGGCCCTCCAGGTGTTCAGGAACTACAATTCCCATCATGCCTAGTCATGTCTGTGAATGTCAGAGTTTTACAATGCCTCATGGGATGTGTAGGTCTGCAACAGCTGGAGGGCCGTAGTTTGAGGATCCCTGACCTAGATGGTCCAAGCAGAAGTGGGATGGGGTACCTGTCAAAACTAGGTATCCACTCCCCCCCCCCCCCCCCAAAAAAAAAAATTGTACACGCCAAATGTGGCATAGGAGGGGGGAGGGCTTAAAACAGAACTTTCCCTTTTGGGTGGAATGCTTTAAGTGAGGATATTGTGCTCTTTATGAATTACTTTTTGCTACATTTTATGAATCCATTGCTCTGATTTACTGTTTCCTATGAGCGGTCTTGACTGTCAGTCCTCTGAGCAGCCTACAGTTGTTGTTGATTGTTGGGTGGCGCCCATAGACGAGCAGAAGATTTGTGCTTGATGTAGTCTGTTATATCACCAACAATGTAATCCGTTCTCTATGGGCTGTCTATGGAACCAATATTGACTGGTCTGCTGACAGATTGACTTCTCAATATGTAATTGTGGCCTGTGCTTTGATGAATTGCTATCGGTGATTGCTGTGAGTAGTCTAAGGTTAGTATGTGGTCAGGACCTCATATAGTATTCAGTGCTTTCACTCGATGAGCGTGTCATGAGTTCCCATTTTTCTTTTCTTTGTGGTTTTCAGTTAAAAGTGTAAAGCTGCACCCTAGGCAGGTGTGTAAATAGACCAATGAATTGAATATAAGGGAGCGGTCTAAAGGATATGGATTTCTGTCTATCCAGTTCTGAGATTTAAACAGCCCAGCCAGACAATAGAGCCAGATTGGTGACCTGATATTTATTTTATTTTTTTTTCTCCTGCACCACGTAATACAGCCTGGTCTCCTCCCCGCCCACAGTCTGTGATTGGTCAAGTGACATCGGAATGATGAGCTAAACTCTGCTCTCTATTTGTATGTTGCAGATCCTGATTGGCTCAGAGTACTGTCCCTCCTTCTCCCAGTTATGAATGGTGAATGGTATCAGATTATAAAACCTTTACTTATTGCATTTGAATTCTGTTCTTTTTATTTCAGCTTTAAGGCATATTTTTCTGCAGCTTTTCTATCTTGGCTGACCCTTCGTATCTGTACATTGCACTCCCTGAGGGGTAGGTGAGGTGACAATTAAACCCACCCTGTTCCATCTTGTATATCTCTAGACTTTTTTTGTTCCTCTGGTGTTGGCTGTGTGTTAAGAAATTTACCTAATGTATATAATTATCATGGGTGTACCGTGATGCCATCATTTTAATTGCCGCTCGTTAATTTTGACCTTTTTTATTGATTTTTAATCCTGTTGATTTTTTTTTTTTTTTTTTGCTTGATGCTTTTTATAATAACAGTGTATGGGTAGAAAACCATTGCAAACAAGGCTTTGGGGGGAAAAAAATGTTTCTTGAAGTCGAAATATAGTGTATTTTTGTTTTAAAACCGATTAACACTAGAATTTTGGGGGCTTTGGATTTAATGTCGGATTTGTGCGGTCGGCTCCCCCGTGCGTCGGGGGCCCCCCCCATGCGTCGGGGCTCCCCCTGTGCATAGGGCTCCCCCGTGCGTCGGGCCCCCCTCATGCATCTCCCCCCCCCCCCCCCCCCCCGTGCGTCGAGGCTCCCCCTGTGCATAGGGCTCCCCTGTGCGTCATACCTCTGCAGTTTGGATCAGCTCACCGCCTAGGATTCAGTGCTTGTTTTCGCTGCTCTGTCTCTTGATTAGCGGTGTCATCAATCAGTGTGATTTGAGGAAGTTATCTTCCTTGTGGGCCAACGAATCCCCCACCCCCGTGTAGTGCAGGTAAAGAAGGAAAAGCCTGTTTGCAGCCCAGCCTCATGGCTCCCTTCTATATACACACTGGAGTGAGTATAGAGACAGGAAGTGTGTGATTCTAAAGGATTATTATTATTATTATTATTATTATTATTATTATTATTATTATTATTTATTATAAAAAAAAATAACAGACATGTTATACTTACCTGCTCTGTGCTATGGTTTTACACAGAGCAGTCTCGATCCTCTTCTTGGCTCCCTCGCCGGCGCTTCTGGCAGCTCTTCTTTGACCAATGCCCCCAATAGCAAGCCTCTTGATATGGAGGCACTAGTGCATGCTCGTTTCCAAACCCAGCTCTGTGCGTCCATAAGAACCCCCACTCTTTTTCCTCCTCGGCTCACTGGCTGTGATTGACAATGGCTCCCACTGCAGTGTCTTAGCCAATGAGGAGAAAGAGACCAGGGACAGCCGAGGCTCCCATGCACGTCGCTGGATCAAGAGGAGGGGCCCAGGTGAGTATTGGGGGGGCTATGGTGGGGGCAGCACATAGCTTTTTCAATTCATTATGTTAAAAAAAAAACCTTCAGCCTTTTAGAATCACTTTAAAGAACAATCCTGGTATGAATATTATACGTGGTAACATTGGTACAGCTTAGACCAATGTAACTATGCATGTGCCATACCTGGCCCATGCCCCTGGAAGCTGAAAACCAATGAAGTAGACACCGCTCCTATAGTGATCTCCATTTATTTGCTGGTCCCCTGCTGAGCAGCCTAATGCATTCTGAACACAGGAGGTCAGTCGTTCAGCACGGGTGCCATTCAGAGAATGTTTTACAATTTCCCTTTATTGGACGAAGTTTAGAGGGGATGTGGTGACTTCACTCTCTCCATCTTATCCAATAGACCGTGAATCTCCCTAATGGGGACACAGCCTGATAGGAGTTCTAATGCCTTAAGAAAAAGGAGAAAAGTTGGGACTTTATATGAGGCGGTGACCTGGTAAGGCCAATTGCCCCCATCCCTATCTATATGTTAAAAAAGAGGGGAAAGGGGATTGGGACTTTGAATGAAGCACGTAGGTGTAAAGAATTCAGTTTATTATATAAATTGACATACAAACGCATAATCACGAGTAAGTGTATATCCAATACAATTATAATAACTGGTACAATTCATAAGAATGTATATCTATACATACAATGTAGACGGGTTGCCACATGATTTTAAATGATTAATATAAAAAATGACACATACTAACAGATATCAATTGAATCATAGGGACACGGCATATAATAGCTCCATGCATTTCGTGGATTGATCCACTCTTCAGGCGCATGAGCATGAGTTCAATAAAAAATATAATAGGAGTTGCTGTATGGTCTGATCCTACCCAAGGAAAAATGAAAAATTATAAAAAAAATAAAATAAAACCAAGTATAAAAACTCACTCTCTACCATACTTACAAGGTTATATAAAAATAATAAAATAAAAAAATAATAAAAATAATAAATAAAATAAAAATAATAATAAAAAAAAAAAAAAAAAAAGGATCTACAGTGCCACACTTTTATTTTATTTTTTTTTTTTTTATGCCTCTCCTTCACTCTACTCTTAAAAAAAAAAAATAAATAAATTGTACTTTAGTTCCACTTTAAGCTTCAGTGGTTTTGGGTGGAGGTCTTGGTTTGGGCACACCTGCTGGGCATAGCAGGAGAACATTACATCCAAATAGATGTCAATATTGGCAGCAGCTGCGGAGAAGGCCGATGACGTCCAGTCCGGGCTGTAGGAGGCACAGTATGAATGATCTGTTAGATGCCATTCCAGCACCGAGCCGTCCGCTGAGAGGGAGAGTTAAGTGGATGAATCATTGTCCCCTCAGGCCAGCAATAATTAGGTGGCCTTGGGGGTGTTTATTCTCCTTAATGGGCTTGTGGTGACAGAGGGATTGTGTGTCCTGGGGCTAGAACACTGACCGCCTTTCTCTTTATATGGTGTCACTTTTCAGAGAGCGCTCTGTAGAATGCAGCTGTCACTATGAGACCTGAAAAAGAGGACCTGCCTTTCCACACTGGTGTCTGCTCCACTGTAATTCTATTTTTTTTTTTTTTTTCTTTTTTTTACAGCACCCACCATAGTACTCACAATGGATGTATTGTAAAGGCCTAAGGTAGGCCAAAGACTGTGCAAATTTCTTTTCTGCCACCGCGATTCCCGACAAACAGTGCTGAAAGAGGAATCCCTCCTGCCGAGCAATTGTCTGCTCCCGGTTGGGGGAAGCTGTCTCCACCGGAAGAAGACGGTGATCATTCCTAAGGGCCATACCAGCCGCTAACGATAATCGCAAGTGAATCCTGCAGGCTGGTTGTACCCAAGTCAATCGATCTATCAACTGGTAAATTTAGCCTGCCTATACGTTGTGCAAGTCTCAGCTGGTTCGTGCTGAACCAGCCGAGATTCGAACAGTCTATGGCCCACCATAGATGGATCAAAATTGGCCAGTACAGCAAGGATCAGCCTAATTTCAATCCATCTATAGGCAGGCTCTCAATAGACTTCTTTACAATCAGCTTGTCGGGTTTTTTTTTTTTCCACTTGATTAGTGCCACTGGCTATACCCGGCAACACTTAGATCCCCTTTCACACTGGGGCATTTTTCAGGCGCTTTAGCACCAATAATAGGGCCTGAAAAATGCCCCATCTGCAGTCCCAGTGCGAAAGCTCGAGTGCTTTCCCACTGGAGTGGTGCGCTTGCAGGACGTTAGAAAAAGTCCTGCAAGCAGCATCTTTGGGGCGGTGGAGGAGCGGTGTATACACCATTCCTCCACAGCCCCTGCCCATTGGAATGCATGGGCAGCGCTGCCGAAGCACCTGCAAATCGCTTCAGGAGTGGCGCTACACGGGCGCTTTTAAACCTTTCTAGGGGGGGGGGTTAAAAGCACCCCGCTCCTGCCCGAATAGCCCTTTCATACTGGGGCAGTAGTGGTAAAGCGCCGCTAAAACAAACTTAGTTTTAGCGGCGCTTTACCACTACTGCCCCAGTGTGAAAGGGCCCTTCTCATTGTAAACTGACAGTGGGGAACTCTCGCCAACGTCAGAATACAATATATACCTCCCGTGGTGTTCCCACTACTCCTCTTGCATTTTCCTTTTATTGAATTAGTTTGGAAATCCAACAGTGACGTCTGTTGTGACCTGTGAGGTGTGTAGATCTGGAAGCTGATGATTTTACCCTTCAGTATCTACCAGAAATGAATCAGTTTTAGGCAGGTTGACCCCTTAACCTCCTTGGCGGTATGATTATGTCAGATTTTTGCGTCTCAAAGCAGTACAATTATTTTGCAGAGAATGTTGGCGTTTTATGTTTTAGGCCTGTAATTCTTAGTAATAACTCACTTAAATCTGTCCAAACAAGAGTCTAGTAGACATCTCGGGTATGGTAAAGTTTGAAACGCTAAATCATAAATTATAATATAATAAATAACTATAAATAATTATAAAAAATAATATAATAAAATGAATTTCCCCACGATTCACTTCACTATCGCTAAATTCTGCAAGTGTTCTAATTTATTATCGCTGTTTTCTAGCTGGTCTAAAACCACTTTTGACGTAAAGGGACACTTTTTGGTTGCTATGGACAATCTCCAGTTTCCAGGCAGAAAGAACAGTATATATAATATAAAACTGCATGCAGGGCATTGGACAAAGCACTGGGGACAAAAGGGATGTGAAATGATTTCATACAGTAATGCAATCTGTGAGATTACAGTGTACTGTATGTGTTATGAATGTCTTCGTTTTTGAATTTGCAGCCGGGCTCCGGCGCCGTGTGTCGCGACGCTCGCAGAGTACGAAGCCCGACACACAGAGGCACCGGGCAGAGGACACAGCCCATGGACACAGCGGGGGGGGGACATCTCAGGATCCTGGTGCAGGTTACTTACCTTGTCCTGAGATGTAATCCCGAGTGTGGCTCGGGGTTACTGCTAATGGTACTGAAATTTAACCCTGAGACACACTCGGGAATACCGCCAGGGTGGTTAAGGTAAAAAACGTATTCAGTTTAGAACCACTTTAAAGCGGAGCTCCACCTTATAAAAATTATTAAAAGCCAGCAGTTATAAATACTGCAGCTGCTGACTTTTAATAAATGGACACTTACCCGTCCCAGGGTCCAGCGATGTCGGCAGCCGATCGATCGCTCTTGTCTCGGCTGCCCCCGCCTCCATCCTTAGTCAAGGAATCAGGAAGTGAAGCGTTGCGGCTTCACTGTCCAGTTCCCTACTGCGCATGCGCGAGTCGCGATGCACGTCTTCACTGGTCCCCGTTGTGTTCTGGGAACTGTGTGTTTCCCAGAACACAACGGGGGGGGGGGGGCTGGGTATCTGCGGCTATCTATGCCCGGAAGTGGGTACCTGTATTAGACAGGTATCTGCACCCCCCCCCCCCCCGAAAGGTGCCAATTGTGGCACCGGAGGGGGGGGGGGAAATCCGATGAGCGGAAGTTCCACTTTAGGGTGAAACTCCGCTTTAAAGTGGATGTAAACCCAATTCATGAAATTTGACCTGGGCACATCTATCTGTAATGTTTACTTCTCTCTCTAAAGCCTCAAGTCCTGTGTCTTTCTGCTGCTCCGTTCTTCTGTTATCAGTACGATAATGTCTGACAAGTTCTCCGACAACCAAGATAAAACCAGGCTGAATTTTGTGTCCGGTGGGTGCTATAAATGAGCAGAGAGCTGGTCTATTCCCAGCACAGCTTTGCATTGTTTCTTCCTTTTTTCTGCCTATGTGTGTGTGTGTGTGGGGGGGGGGGGGGGGTTTGTGCCTTTCCTCCAATCAGCTGTCTCAGTGTTTGGCAAGAATCCACACCCACATGTGAATCGGGAAGAGAAAATTCTATCAGGACGTGCACTTTATAAACCGTATATAAAGCTGAAGACAGCAGATATACATGCAAAAATTATGTAGGAAGTTTTGTTTCATCTGTGTATCATCTGAGGCTGTTCACTTCATTGGGTACAGGAGAGGGTTTACATCCACTTTTAAAGGTTTACATTTTGCTTTCGCTCAGTTATAGGATAATTTACAATGTTGTATATGTTTTGTGATGTCTCTCTTGCCTCTGGTTGCCACGTGAGCATTCCTTACATACAGTACAAATGTGCTAGTTAAATCAGACCTCACAGCACTAATATTTGTTATATATATATATATATATTCTATATTTTTTATGAAGTGTACATTCCTGCCGTGCTCGCTGCTCTCCTCCTCCGGCACCCCTTGGGGCTCCTCACAAGTACAAGTTTGTTGTCTGGCTCCTGTCCAGACTGCGGCCTCCAGAAGAAGCTGTCAGGAGGATGTTTGATGGGGTATCCTGTCCACACACGTAGATGCTACATTCCACCATCCCGCTCTGTGTATGCTTATGGCTTGTTACTTTAAAGGTAAAGCAAATTTTTGTGAATTTTAGCAGACAAACACAATTGTTACCCCGGATTAAACATGGGAAGCAGCAAGGCAGTTGCTGATCTCCTGTATCCCCTGCTTGCTCACCGGTCTAAAGATAAACACGCGGTCTGTTCATAGCCTACTTATTTCTGGATCATCTCACCCAGAACTGATATTTCAGTTTTTAGATGGCGCCTGGCTTCTTGAATCACCATAGACTTTTATTATACTGTAGGGACTGAGATCTCTACACCTTAAAGCAGAACTCTAGTTTGTTTTTTAAGCGGAGCTAAACTCTTTGGCACTTGACACTCTTTTAGTGGTCTGGTGTCCTTTGCTGGCATAGAGATCTTCTTCCCAGCTATCTCCAGGTTTGTCTTAAATGCCCAACATGGAAAAACGTCACTCCTGCACATTTTGCAGTCCTCCTGGCGTACAGCACTGTGCTGGAATGTACACCGAGCTGTGCTTGTGCAACTCAGTGTACATTCCAAAGAAGCAAGGCTGTGGTCATCTTGGAGGTGTGTTTGGGGTCGCTATCATGTTGGAATACTGCCCTGCGGCCCAGTCTCCGAAGGGAGGGGATCATACTCAGCTTCAGTATGTCACAGTACATGTTGGCATTCATGGTTCCCTCAATGAACTGTAGTTCCTCAGTGCCAGCAGCACTCATGCAGCCCCAGACCATGACACTCCCACCACCATGCTTGACTGTAGGCAACACACACTTGTCTTTGTACTCCTCACCTGCTCACCACACACACTTGTCACCATCTGAACCCAAAAAGTTTATCTTGGTCTCATCAGACCACAGGACATGGTTCCAGTAATCCATATCCTTAGTCTGCTTGTCTTCAGCAAACTGTTTGCGGGTTTTCTTGTGCATCATCTTTAGTAGAGGCTTCCTTCTGGGACGACAGTCATGCAGACCAATTTGATGCGGCGTATGGTCTCAGAGTTCTTTGCCATGAGGTGCCATATTGAACTTCCAGTGACCAGTATGAGAGAGTGAGAGCGATAACGCCAATTTTAACACACCTGCTCCCCATTCACAAATGATACCGTGTAACACTAACGAGTCACATGACACGGGGGAGGGAAAATGGCTATTTGGGCCCAAATTTGGACATTTTCACTTAGGGGTGTACTCACTTTTGTTGCCAGCAGTTTGGACATTATTGGCTGTGTTTTGAGTTATTTTGAGGGGACAGCAAATTTACACTGTTATACAAGCTGTACACTCACTACTTTACATTGTAGCAAAGTGTCATTTCTTCAGTTTTGTCACATGAAAAGATAGAATAAAATATTTACAAAAATGTGAGGGGTGTACTCACTTTTGGGAGATACTGTGTGTGTGTGTATGTATGTATGTATGTATGTATGTATGTGTGTATGTATATATATATATATATATATATATATATATATATATATATATATATATATATATATATATATATATATATGTATATATGTATATATGTATATATATATATATATATATATATTAAGAGAGAATCTGCAAATCTGATGCAACACTAAATTCATTGAACATGGAAGAGAAAAAAGTAAAAAATGAGGCACATTGTATTTCCTCAGGTACATGTAATAATGCCTAAAAATGGGTACTGAAGACTGTTAAAAAATTCATAGTGTGCCATCGTTCCATTGCCACACAGTGGTTGGCCACAGGGTGGCATTGTGCTGTTGTAGTGTATGGATGATTAATTCCTTGTAAGGAGGTCCGAATTGTATTATATGATGTATAGCTGTGGTGGGGAGCACCTGTCTTTTTGGTTGTCCTGTAACGTTTAGAAGTGCCACATTTCTGGGAAGTAAGTGGCTCCCTTCAAAGCCTAATAATTAAAGTGTGGTTGATTTCTTATAACTGGAGAGTGCAAAATCTGGTGCAGCTCTGTATAAAAACCAATCGGCTTCCAGATTTTATTGTCAAAGCTTAAAGTGGAGCTCCACCCAAAAGGGGAAGCTGTGCCTGTCACCACTTTCGGTGACCTCACAAAAGCGAGGTCCCCCGGAAGTTTGCCCCACCACCTGGCCATTCACAAAGCGCAGCATGCTTTGCGCATGTGCAGTAGGGAACCAGCTTTAAAGCCGCAAAGCTTCACCACCTGTTTCCCGCACAAGGAATAGCGGCGGCAGCAGCAGCGCCCAAGAGCGGATTAAAAAATAGGCTGGGGTGCCGACATTGCAGGATCCCTGGACAGGCAAGTGTCCTAATATTAAAAGCCAGCAGCTACAGTATGTGTACTACCATGCACAGTTGCACCAGATTTTGCACTCTCTGTTTTTGGTAAACCAATCCCACTGTATCCGGACCCAAGAACAAAAATGTTGCATACCAGTCCCTAAATATGGTGGCTGCATTAGTTTTCTTGTTTTCACCTGGTGATCCTAACAGTAACACACTACTTGTCCTAGGGTGACAACACTCACACACTGTACTCTCCATAGGTAGCCCACAACAGGAAATGGAAACCATGTAACTGATGACGGCTCACTAGATTTCCGGCAGGATTCATTCTTCTTTTTTTTTTTTTTTTTTTTTTTGCACTTATTGAACAGATGAAACTTTCTTTGGTATATTAAATGGACTTTGAAGGGACAAAAGAGATGTTTAGGTTCAGACTTGCATACACTTTAATTTTAAAAAGCCTTCCGGAGTGCAAAAAGGAAACTGGAAACTTGTTGCAGCAAGCAAAGCTTTTTACTAGACATTTTACCAACAGTACAAAGCTTAATTACCCTCCAGTATGATTTGTGGAAATGAGAGTTCTGTGTAGGCTACAGACACATGGAACAATAATTGCCTGGCATGCTGGTGCTGCCAGCTCACTTAGTGAACCTGTACTTTGCCCATTAAGGTATGTTTGATAGTTTGCTCTCCCCAGTGCTTTGTACTGATTTTCCTCTTGATCCCCACAAAACTCTTTACCTGTTGAGACCTGAAGAAAAACACTACACTACTATGCTTCCCCATACTGGAAGACTACTTTTCACACTGGGGCGGGTGGGCGTTGGTGGTAAAGCGGCGCTATTTTTAGCGTCGCTCTTCCGTCGTTCTAGTGGCGCTATTTGGCCGCTAGCGGGGCGGTTTTAACTCCCGCTAGTGGCTGAAAAAGGGTTAAAACCACCTGCAAAGCGCCACTGCTGGGGCGGTTTGGTAGCGCTGCCCCATTGTTTTCACTGGGCAGGGGCGCTTTAGGAGCGGTGAATACACCGCTCCTACAGCGCTGCAAAGATGCTGCTAGCAGGACTTTTCTTACCGTCCTGCAAGCACACCATTCCAGTGTGAAAGCCCTCGGGTTTACACACTGGAGAGACAGGAGAGGCGCTATACAGGCGCCATGCAGGTGCTATTTTTAGCGCTGTAGTGCCTGTAAAGCGCCTCAGTGTGAAAGTAGCCTTAGAACGCTTTCCCTTTCCTACCACAATGCAGTGGTCTTTGCTTGAGTGGCCAATCGCCAGGCCTCAGAATCGTCACATGGGGATGTGGGGGGTACCTTTTTTTAAAGTGTTACTAAACCCACAACAGTAAAATCAGTCTGTATATGCAGTAAAGCATGATTGTTATACTCACTGTGGAACCTAAGGGGTTAATCCTCTGCATTGTGTAAAAAGACTGTTCGATCCTGTCTTCTCTAATCATCTCCTTCTCCCACTGACTCCAATATATTTCCTAATATTTCTCGAGTCAGGGGACAGGCTGCACATGCTCAGTTTGGTGTGCATTGCTAGAGGGGGTGTTTTTTTTTTTTTTTTTTTTTTTTTTGTCGTTTTGTTTTTTTTTCCTCTTGGGAGAGTGCATGTTATAAGCAGCGTCCAGACAGAGGGTCAGGGGGTCCTGCATTCTCATAGGACAATTGTGGGAGAATGAAAACTCCTGCTACAAGCTCTAACCAGACACTCATAGAAGTCACAAGACTGATGAAAAATGGTATTTAGCAGTTTATATTTACTAAAATTGCATTTCAATGTTCTGTGTACTGTGGAAAACCAGATATAGTGAATGCAGGGTCCTGGGTTTGGTAACACCTCTAAGCCTCATACAGATGGGCCGAATATCTGGCAGTATTGGCCAGTTCAATAGAAATTGGCTGATATTTGGCCTGTGCATACGGCAATTGGTCCGACAGAAGCCAGTCGAACATCTGGCTTCTGTTGAAGGGGCATGACTGGAAAAGGTCTGCCAATCGGCACTCTCAGTCAGTGGCTGAGATCGCTGACTGGTGTGTCCTGCTGGGGGGGGGGGCGTCCCGTCCCGTCCCGTCCCCCTGGGTTGAAAGAAAAAAAAAAAAACTGCTATTGTGTACCCGGATTTAGGTCAGCCATACATTATACAGTTTTCTTGTACAATTTTCCTTTAAGATTTACCAAAACCTTATACTATGAGGTCAAATATAAACACTTTCAATTTGTATGCAGTCAGGCAGGCCATTGCACTACATAGTTGATGGTAGATCTAAAGAAAATTGTATCTAGAGCTTCAAGCGGGGAAGGGAGGTGCTCTCCTAAGAGGGGAAAAATGGCCATGATCCCAGCATTGAGTGGTAGGTAAGTATGAGCATCGGAGGGTCCCTCCTGGCCAGTGTCCCAGTTACTTTGTCTTGGACGGGCAGAGCACTGGTTAATGTGGCACTTCATTGCAGTTCTATATGTCCCCACTCGGTCCAATCCACCATGAGATGCTCCAAAGTCTGACAGTTTGTAGTATCTGCACCCTGAACTTGGGCCACATGTTCATGCAACCTCTTATGCTTGCCACAAATGCCACAATCTGATTGTACAGCCCCCTTTAGCTATACTAACAACTAGTGCAAGTGCCTGCTCGACTGCATACAAATTGTTTCTGTAGGTCCTCATATTACATGGTTTTGGTATATCTAAATAAAATTGTGCAGAGATGGGTATGGCCAGCTTTTCTCTTCCATTTCTCTGCTACTTGAAAAGCCAGACAAATGGATTGGGGAGGTCCTTTTAATGCCAGTCCTTCATCAGACTCTGTATACTGCTCCTTCCTGGAGTTCATGATGGATGCTACTGAGAAGAGCAAGAGAGAAGCATAGTCCTTGTATGGGATTGCTGATGAGCACCCCAGCACTAGAAGATCCCATCACACCAACATTCTGATCAGGTCCACCTGTCTGTTTTTCATTTGGACCCAATTGGCTCTCTATTCTCTATGGAGTGGCGGATGTTAACAGACTTGTGACCGTTTTACACCCACCTACCTTCAATCCAATCCGGCAAAAAGAAACGTAACTGGATCAGTTCCCCTCCGTCTGATCGGATTAGAGAGCAGTTGGGTGTAAACGGACAGCTGGTCTGTTTACATCCAACTGCCCATAGAGCAGAATGGGCTCTGTATGTGTCTGCTCTGCATAAGCGGAGCAGACACGGACCTGTCCGCCCACTCTGCTCAGTAGGGGATCAACGGACAGATCCCCTCCTGAGGAACAATGGATCTAGCCCGTGTGAAAGGTGTGTGTTTCTGATATTTGAAATGCACATCAAACGCAAGTGATCAGATTCCCATTGATGCATCGGGAATGACGGGGCACCATTTTTCCCACTGGCACCAATGACGGGCACTGTTTCTCCAACTGGCACCAATGACAGAGGGGCACTATTCCTCCCGCTGGCGCCAATGACAGAGGGGCACTATTCCTCCCACTGGCGCCAATGACAGGGGGGCACTATTCCTCCCGCTGGCGCCAATGACAGGGGGGCACTATTCCTCCCGCTGGCGCCAATGACAGGGGGGCACTATTCCTCCCGCTGGCGCCAATGACAGGGGGGCACTATTCCTCCCGCTGGCGCCAATGACAGGGGGGCACTATTCCTCCCGCTGGCGCCAATGATGGGGGGGGCACTATTCCTCCCGCTGGCGCCAATGACGGGGGGCACTATTCCTCCCACTGGCGCCAATGACAGGGGGGCACTATTCCTCCCGCTGGCGCCAATGACAGGGGGGCACTATTCCTCCCGCTGGCGCCAATGACAGGGGGGCACTATTCCTCCCGCTGGCGTCAATGACAGGGGGGCACTATTCCTCCCGCTGGCGCCAATGACAGGGGGGCACTATTCCTCCCGCTGGCGCCAATGACAGGGGGGCACTATTCCTCCCGCTGGCGCCAATGACAGGGGGGCACTATTCCTCCCCCTGGCGCCAATGACAGGGGGGCACTATTCCTCCCGCTGGCGCCAATGACAGGGGGGCACTATTCCTCCCGCTGGCGCCAATGATGGGGGGCACTATTCCTCCCGCTGGCGCCAATGATGGGAGGTCTATTCCTCCCGCAGGCGCCAATGATGGGGGGTCTATTCCTCCCGCAGGCGCCAATGACGGGGGGCACTATTCCTCCTGCAGGCGTCAATGACGGGGGGCACTATTCCTCCTGCAGGCGTCAATGATGGGGGGCACTATTCCTCCCGCTGGCGCCAATGACGGGGGGCACTTCCTCCCACTGGCACCAATGACGCGGGGCACTATTCCTCCCGCTGGCGCCAATGAAGCACAGTAAACTGACACTGTGTTAAAGTTTGGATTCCTTCCCCCCGCACAATTGAGGTGGAAGAAGGAACCCTTCCCACTGAGACCTTGTATTCTACCAGTGTTGGCTCTCTGCTGTCGGAATACGCTGATCGGTGGCTGCAGCCGCTGATCGAGAAAATGTTTCCAACAAGCCTGTTCATCAGAAGTCGATCACTAAATCATTTTCTGCTGAGCAGGAACGTCCACACAGCTGGTCCCTGCTGAACTAGACGAATTTTGATCATCTATAGCCAGATTATGTCTGTGCTTGACCCTCTTTGCTTGGTCCTTGCATTCCTTCGGTTGCAGCTGGTCCTATTGAGATGCGTTTGCATTGCCGTCAAAGAAGGTCAAACAGGCTTTTGCGGCGCTTTGCATTATAAAATGTATTTGTTTCAGCAGATGGAAAAGGCAGCATTTGCAAACAACCCCCGTCTCTACATTCTACACTTAAAGGAAATGTATGTTGTTTTTGATCCTCCATTAATGGGAAGTTCTGATTCTTTATACAGCATGGCAGAGGTGACCTCTGGCAGATTTTTTTTTCTCAGACTTCGTCCCAGACGACTTTAGACTGATAAAGCTGAGTGGATGTCATTCCTTGCTGAGTTGGGAGTAGGCTGTTGGCTGGGGGGGAGGGGGCTGTTCTATCTGCAGGTGTAGGAGGGGCAGGATTTTTTTTTTTCTCTGTGTTCTTTGAAGCTGAGAACAAGCAGGAGGATACAATTACTGACCCCCTTCTGCTGCAAGACAAAAGTAAAAGTTTCCAGACTGTGATACATTGGGCTGATCCAACTTTTCCCAAGAAGGACCGTCCTGCACCCTGACTACAACTCCTAAGGTGAGCGCCCCCCAGGACTGACACTTGGACTTTGGGGACCCACAACTCTGCACATCTGTCTGTGTTGCACGCTCCTTTGTACAGTATGGGGTTAAGATTTGTATAGTGGATGATTTTGGCTGGCTTGCATGCCAGGAATGCAAAGCATCATTTAGGGGGCTGTTCTGGGTTCAGAGATGTCATGATTGCTTCCAGCCACAAAGAAAACTCAGCGTTTTGTTACATTGGAAACTTTTTTCTTATTATGTGTCCTGCCTTTTTTTTTTTTTTTTTTTTTTTTTTTTTTAGTTATTGCATTCCTGTATCTGATTTTAGATTTTGGGTGCTGTGTGACTCTCTCTCTCTGGCTATGGAGGAACTATTGTGTGCCAGGAAATTATTGTTCTTGTACAAGTGGAGACTAAACTTTTTGTAGTTGTAAATAGAATGGAAAACATAGAACGGTTAAACCTCCTGTTGTGTGTGTGTGTGTGTGTGTGTGTTTTTTGTTTGTTTTTGTTTTTTTTTCCCTTTTTTTATAGCTGTCCCTAGCAAAGAGATTCATCTCTATTTATTCTGGGGATCTCTGTCACCAAGAGAAAACATGAGTATTCATAAAGGGGGGAGATCTTCCAATATATGGGATGTCATATATGTCATGCGATTTGGAACTGTCAAGTCACACCGGTATAAACTGGGGCTAAAACTGAAAAATGTGCATGCAAAAGATTGTTGAAAAAAAATGCAAAAAAATTGAGGCCTACAAATCCGGTGGGAGGTTATGGTGTGGGTTTTTTTTTTTCTGCCAGTGACATTTGCCTGTGAACGATTTTTTTTTTTTTTTTTATGCAGATAAAAGCCATGAAGTCACAATTTTGTGTATGTGGATAGCTTCAAGCTCAGCATACATGTTGCTATCTAAACCTCTGATCCTTTTTTTTTTTTTCTTTTTGAAAAAACAAAACAAAACAAAACGACCTCCTGATCCTTGTAAAATCACCTTTACCACAACTATATTCTACATGAATGTGACTTTTATATGAGGTACAGTATCTTCAAAAAGTGAGTACACCCCTCACATTTTTGTAAATATTTTATTATATCTTTTCATGTGACAACACTGAAGAAATGACACTTTGCTACAATGTAAAGTAGTGAGTGTACAGCTTGTATAACAGTGTAAATTTGCTGTCCCCTCAAAATAACTCAACACACAGCCATTAATGTCTAAACCGCTGGCAACAAAAGTGAGTACACCCCTAAGTGAAAATGTCCAAATTGGGCCCAATTATCCATTTTCCCTTCTCAGTGTGATGTGACTCTATAGTGTTACAAGGTCTCAGGTGTGAATGCGGAGCCGGTGTGTTAAATGTGGTGTTATCGCTCTAATGCCGCGTACACACGGTCGGACTTTTCGGCTACAAAAGTCCGACAGCCCGTCCGACAGACTTTAGACGGACTTTTGGCGGACCTGCGGCGGACTTTCTAACGAACGGACTTGCCTACATACGATCACACAAAAGTCAGACGGATTCGTACGTGCTGACGTACACCGGACTAAAATAAGGAAGTTGATAGCCAGTAGCCAATAGCTGCCCTAGCGTGGGTTTTTGTCCGTCGGACTAGCATACAGACGAGCGGATTTCTGGGTCCGGCGGAGTTACGACGTAAAGATTTGAAGCATGTTTCAAATCTAAAGTCCGTCAGATTTGCGGCTGGAAAAGTCCGCTGAAAGTCCGGGGAAGCCCACACGTGATCGGATTGTCCGCCGGCTTTGGTCCGTCGGACTTTTGTAGACGAAAAGTCCGACCGTGTGTACGCAGCATTACTCTCTCATACTGGTCACTGAAAGTTCAACATGGCACCTCATGGCAAAGAACTCTCCTGAGGATCTTAAAAATAAAAATGTGTTGCTCTACATAAAGATGGCCTAGGCTAGAAGATTGCCAAGATCCTGAAACTGAGCACGGTGGCCAAGATCATAAATTGGTTTAACAGGACAGGTTCCACTCAGAACAGGCCTTGTCATGGTTGACCAGAGAAGTTGAATGTACGTGCTCAGCGTTAAGCCCGGGTTCACACCTATGCGAATTAGATGTGCGTTTCCGCACATCTAATTCGCATAGCAGGAGAATGTGACTGGCTCCCTATGGAGCCGGTTCACATATCTCCGGGGCGGCTGCGGTGCGCACTGCACAAAAACGCTGTGCGTCTTTGGCTGCGTTTCAGGGCCGAATTCAGGCATAGAATCGGCCCTGATTCGTCCCTGAAGCTCCTGTGTGGTCCGCAGCACATTATAGTGTGAACCCAGGCTAAATCCAGAGGTTGTCTTTGGGAAATGGATGTATGAGTGCTGCCAGCATTGCTGCAGAGGTTGAAGGGGTGGGAGGGCAGCCTGTCAGTGCTCAGACCATACGCCGCACACTGCATCAAATCGGTCTGCATGGATGTCATCCCAGAAAGAAGACTCTTTTGAAGATGATGCACAAGAAAGCCCGCAAACAGTTTGCTGGACAAGCAGACTAAGGACATGGATTACTGGAACCATGTCCTGTGGTCTGATGAGACCAAGATAAACGTATTTGGTTCAGATGGTGTCAAGCGTGTGTGGCGACAACCAGGTGAGGAGTACAAAGACAAGTGTGTCTTGCCTACAGTCAAGCATGGTGGTGGGAGTGTCATGGTCTGGGGCTGCATGAGTGCTGCCGGCACTGGGGAGCTACAGTTCATTGAGGGAACCATGAATGCCAACATGTACTGTGACATACTGAAGCTGAGGGTAAAGGTGATGGACTGGCCAAGCATGTCTCCAGACCTAAACCCTATTGAGCATCTGTGGGACATCCTCAAACGGAAGGTGGAGGAGCGCAAGGCCTCTAACATCCACCAGCTTTGTGATGTCATCATGGAGGAGTGGAAGAGGACGCCAGTGTCAACCTGTGTAGCTCTGGTGAACTCCATGCCCAAGAGGGTTAAGGCAGTGCTGGAAAATAATGGCGGCCACACAAAATATTGATACTTTGGACCCAATTTTGGCGATTTCACTTAGGTGTGTACTCACTTTTGTTGCCAGCGGTTTAGACATTAAAGGGGTTGTAAAGGTTTGTGTTTTTTCACCTTAATGCATCTTAAGGTGAAAAAACACCTGTCAGTGACCGGCCCCCCAGCACCCGTTTTACTTACCTGAACCTTCGAGCTTGTCCCACGGGGACGTGCTGTCTCTTTACTAGGGGGTTCTCGGCTGCTGATTGGATAGATTGATGGCAGCGCAGCCATTGGCTCCCACTGCTGTCAATCAAATCCAATGATGCGGACACCGGAGGAGCGCGCCCGCAAGGTAATCCCCCGGGAGAGCGCTTCTCCCAGGGGATGGTCTGATGCGGGGAGGAGCCACTGAGGGACCCCAGAAAAGCAGGTTCGGGACCACTCTGTGCAAAACGAGCAGCACAGTGGAGGTAAGTATGATTTGTGTGTTGTGTGTGTTTTTTTTTTTTTTCTTCTTTTTTTTTAAACCTTTAGTGTCACTTTAATGGCTGTGTATCGAGTTATTTTGAGGGGACAGCAAATGTACACTGTTATACAAGCTGTACACTCACTACTTTACATTGTAGCAAAGTGTCATTTCTTCAGTGTTGTCACATGAAAAGATAGAATAAAATATTTACAAAAATGTGAGGGGTGTACTCACTTTTGTGAAATACTGTGTGTACGGCAATTTTTTTTTTATGTTTTGTGCTTTTTCACAGAAATTTTATTGCATTTTCGCCAGGAGTGGAATAAATCCATGAAACGCGTAGGTATTTTCTTATGCATCTCATCTTCATTGGAAGGTTCAATATGGACACAAACCTGAGAATGACTTTTCTAATATGTTATGTAATCATTACTAAGCAATAAATACTGTGTATTTACGCTGGCTGTCTGTTGCCAAACCTCATATGAAGTCCCATTCATTTCTACTGAATCAGGGATGGAGACATATTCACATACGTTTCATTATAAAGTCCCCCTCCCCCTTTTTTTCATATTTTCTACAGGGACCTACCTGAACTATCTAACCTGCCTGAACTATCTAATCAATCGGTGTCCAATCAGGCAGGCCCTTAGTTGTTGACATTTTTAAGAAGAAGTCCCCCTGGATCGAATCCGTCTCGGATTATTATTTTTTTTGTGATGAATGTACAAGCATTGTTCCATTGTCTCTGCAGAGATTTTTTTGGCATGCAGATTTGTCCAATTTGAGCGTGTTGTAGTCCGATTGTGCATCTTTACAATACACTCCGAACCTGGCCAGGGAAATTGCGCTGTGCGGGGGCAGTATTAACACCTACATTACCCAACAGATCTCAGTGTGAGAATTGCATCATGTGCGCTAAGCAAAAAAAAAGGCGTTCTGCGTTACACTGGGGAGCCGCCAACTCAGGATTGTTTGTTATGTTGGAGAACGTTTTCTGCCAACAAATAAAATGGAACAGCTTACACTCTTCAGGAACCTCCTACAATGGTCAGGTAGCCCCATCTGTTTACCTCTATGGGGCTCATAGATATTCTGGGACAGTTTTCCATTCTGAAACCTTTTTGGCTACATTGGGTAACAATCCATTGTCTGTGGGCAGCCATAACATATCATTACACTGGGATTATCTGCCTAAGACCTCTTCATTGTCCTAAACGGGGACAAGCAGTTTTCTTCTTTAGCAGATCTATTCATACTTGCAACTAACAAGTGAAAGTTTTTTCCTTTAGCTTCAAGAGCCTGGTACACACTATTTATTTCTGTTTAACCCAACGGGTTGAACAAAAATCAACTATCAGCTCCGGTCGGAGCCGCTGTACTAACGATCTGACGTTGGTACAGCGATCTCCTCCGCTGAGCTGTTTTGTTCTGAGAAGGGGGCGGCCGGGTGTCAGTCGGCTGCTGGTTTTCCAGCATGCACGTCCGACAGAAGCCAGCCAGACGGCCGGCTTCTCTTGGACCGGATGCCATACACACGGGCCGAATGTCAGCTGGTTTTATTGAACCAGCCAATGTCGTCCAACATTCGGCCCCTGTGGGGCTTAACTCCTAACTTTTGTTGAGAGAAAAACATTCTCCTCTAAAGTCCATAGATGTCCTCCCGAGCATGTGCTGTCAGCGCGTCCCTGCGGGTCACGTGCGGCACGTTCTGTGATCGGCGAGGCTGAGACTCGATCCTGGCCCCTTACCACGTGATCAGCTGTCAGCCAATGACAGCTGATCACGTGATGTAAACAGAAGATTACTGGCTTCTGTCAGAGGAACATCAGTCCCTCACACAGAGAGCCGTGGCTGCCTCGGCTGTGTCCATCAGTGCCACCTATCATTGCCCATCAGTGTCGCTTATCAGTCCCCATTAGCGCACATCAATGAAGGAGAAAAATTACCCATTTTATAACAAACTATGAAAGGTTTTTGTTTGTTTTTTTTGTTCGTTTTTTTATCCACAATTTTCGGTTTTCGTTTTTTATTTTTTGCAAAAAAAAAACAAAAAACAGCAGTGATTAAATACCACCAAAAGAAAGCTCTATTTGTGTGAAAAAAAAATGATTAAAAATGTAATTTGGGTACAGCATTGCATAACTGCACAATTGTCAGTCAAAGTGTGACTGCGCTGAAAATGGTCTGGGCAGGAAGGGGTTTTAAGTGCCCAGTAAGCAAGTGGTTAACAGGAGTCAATGCAAGTCGTATTGAAGTGCACCAAAAGTAGTGCAGGAACCTTTTTCTAAATTGGAGCGACTTAAGTTGCACCAATTAATAGGGTGCGACTTTGAACTCTCAAGTCGCGGTAATGTAAACCAGGGCTTACTATGCAGTTCGATGTCGCAGGCTTCGTGGTGTCACATGTGGTGCCATCTTCTCTCGCTCCTCTGAGAGTGCGGCTTGCATTGAAATTGAAGGTAACTTTTTGGAATTCCATCATATTTTTACAGGTTTGCTTTCTTTTAAAATGTCTCATCCCTAATATAGGCAGTATGGTGCAGACATAGAGGTGCGCAGTAAGTAGGTTTCATCCCAGCAGTCTATTTTGCTATTGCCAACATTTAACGCACCACATTTAAATTGTACCCGGTGCACCATGCTGATAGTTGGCAATGCATAACTTGTGTGTACAAATATCCCTGAAGTTTTATATATAAAAAGAAAAAAAAAAGTGTGACTGTATCCGTTCTGTCGCTAGTCTGTCACTTCCTATGAAAGTGTTTTCAGCCACCGGTGCCAAGAAAATTAAACAAAGGCTGATTCTTGAACGTGGCGCCCCCAGACAATAGCTGTGTGTAAGTTTATTATGTAGGGGTGTGGGTGTATGTACATAATGTATGGATATATTCTACCGGTGGTAGTATGCAGGCATGCAGAAGTTGGGATGTCAGAACGTGACCCGTTTATCGCTGACCTTGAATCTTGGACTTCACACAGTTTGTATCTTGTTGGCAGCTTCTATTCGGGTCTTCTGATAGAGTTCAGACTGGAAAGTTTGCTGTAGTAGATGGGAGTTGCATGTTTGTTGTGAAATGTCATGTTGCTGATATATTTTTATACTGTTCTTGGGCTTCTATTTATCAGAGGATTTTTTCCGTTATTACTTGAGAAGAGATTCGCTTTGTTCACCACATTTGTTTTTTTGGTGGCATATTCCTTTGAAGGTGCAACTCCTCTGTTGGCCGGATTGCTAAATCCATTCTATGCACTCTCCTTTTAGTTTAGAGGCCTTTTACTTTTACCTTCTCCACTTTTACCTTCTGCATTTTTAGCACTTACCCCCATTAGTGTCACTGGTCCCAAAAAAGTGTCAGTGTTTGATTTGTCCGCCGCAATATCGCAGTCCCGCCATAAGTCGCTGATTGCCGCCATTACTAGCAAAAAAGCAAAATTCTATAAATCTGTCCCATAGTTTTGTAGACTTTATAAGTTTTGTGCAAACCAATTAATTAGGATTTTTTTTTTTTTTTACCAAAAATATGTAGCAGAATTACATATTGATCTAAATTGATGAAGACCCCCTTTATTTATTTTTATAATTGGGTATGTTTTATAGCAGAAAGTAAAAAAATGGGGTGTGTTTTTTTTTTTTTTTTTTTTTTTTTTTTTATATATTCTCAAAATTGCCAGTCTTTTTTTGTTGCACAAAAAAATAATGCAGAGGTGATCACATACCACCAAAAGAAAGCTCTATTTGTGGAGGGGGGGGGGGGGATTTCAATTTCATTTGGGTACAGCATCGCACGACTGCGCAATTGTCAGTTAAGGTAAAGCAGTGCCGTATCGTGAAAAATGGCCTGGTCATTAAGGGGGGGAGGGGGTTAAATCCTCCGCAGCTGAAGTGGTTAAATTAAGAAACAGACTCTCACCAGCACAGGAGTCCGGCACGGTTTACATTGGAGCCATTTTTTTTCACCGGTCTTAAGCCTGGTACACACTATGTGTTGTGTGTGTGTGTGTGTGTGTGTGTGTGTGTGTGGTGGTTTGTTTTTTTGTTTTTTGTTTTTTCAATTAACCTAGCATGTTGAATAAAAAAACCTGTCTGCTCCAGTTGGAGCTGCTGTACTAATATTTGAAGTTAGTACAGCGATCTCCTTCACTGACCTGTTGTGTTCTGACAGGGGGATGGACCCCCACCAGAACACTCCGATCACCGATCTCTGCCATTGGCTGAGAGTGCTGATTGGAAGCCGGTCCGCTGCTGGTTTTCCAGCATGTTCGTCCGAAAGAAACCGGACAGACCAACATGCAGCTTTACCAATCACTCCGTCTCTGCTACCCCTCCCTGTCAATCCCTCCACTGCCTTCCACTCACCCAACGAATTGAATTCAAAATACTAACAACTACTTACAAAGCCATCCACCATTTAGCCCTCAGCTACATCACTAGCCTAGTATCTAAATCCCAACCTACTCGTTCTCTTCGTTCCTCTCAGGACCTCCTGCTCTCTAGCTCCCTCATCACCTCCTCCCATGCTCGCCTCCAGGACTTTTCCAAAGCCTCTCCAATCCTATGGAATGCCCTACTCCAATCTGTCCACTTATCTCCTACTCTATTAGCTTTTAGACGATCCCTGAAAATCCCTCTCTTCAGAGAAGCCTACCCTACCCACACCTAACAACTACATTTTCATTTTCTCCATCAGCTCATCCCCCACAGTTATTACCTTTTTTTGTTTCCACTTGACCCTCTCTTCTAGATTGTAAGCTCTAACAAGCAGGACCCTCTGTTCCTTCCTGTATTGATTTGTATTGTAAGTGTACTGTATGCCCTCATGTTGTAAAGTGCTGCACAAACTGTTGGCGCTATATAAATCCTGTATAATAAAAATAATACACATGGGCAGAATGTTGGCTGTTTTTTTTTTTTTTTTACCCAGCTGATGTCTCCCAACATTCGGCACGTGTACAGGGCTTTAGAATCCCCTCTGCTGCCAGCTTGTCTGTGTGAGCCGGCTATGGCATTCTGCTGTTTTACAGCCTGCTCCCCACTGTCAGAAAAAGTACCCGCTCCCCCCCCCCCCCAAAAAAAAAACATCAAAAAATGTTACAAAAGCGGTAGGGGAGAGGCAGCTAAAGCTGGCCATAGTTGAATCAAAATTTGGGCGCTTCAGCAGGGACTAGCTGAATTTTAGGCCATCTATGGCCGTTCCCATCTAATGGATCCAGTGATCGACTCATGAACAGGACTGCTGGAAAATTTCAGTTTGATCAGCATTGCAGCCAATTGGCTGCAGCACTGATCTGTGTATTCTGATACCGGAGGAGTCTCCACTGTGTCATTCGTTCATCCATCTTGAATGTGTGGATGGGGGGAATCCAGTGTGTGTGTGTGTGTGTGTGTGTGTGTGTGTGTGTGTGTGTGTGTGTCTTTTGTTTTTGTTTTTTTTATCTCTGCATTAGGGTAAATAAAACCTAAACATCCTACTAACCATACCCCCAAACTGTTTCCTGAGCCCTCTATACATCCAGTGTTGTGCCCGGCTGCAGCTCTTCTCTCTCTTCTTCCTGCTTTTACAGGCTTTACTGTAAGCAGCGGGGGCCATGAGCGCCTGCTGCTGTTAATTTAATCCTGTGGGGGAGGGCCAAGCCTCGCTGTGTGCATTTGTGGACCCACACAGTCCGGCTCGGGAACAAATCTGCATGGGTGCTCCCATAGCACACAGCATGCTCCCATAGTACACAGCATGCTATGGAGGCACTGGTCAGAAGAAGGGGAGAGCACCGGCGGTGGACTGTCAAAGAAGAGCTAAAGGACTGCTCTGTGCAATATTGTTACACAAAGCATATGAGTATACCTCCCCCCGTCTTTTTTTTTTTTTTAATTTTTTTTCCATTAAAAAAATAAATTGCTTTTTAGAACCACTTTCCTGCAAAATTTTTGAATTAAAGGTGACCTTCAG
Organism: Lithobates septentrionalis; assembly: GCA_037952835.1. Lineage (NCBI taxonomy): Eukaryota > Metazoa > Chordata > Amphibia > Anura > Ranidae > Lithobates > Lithobates septentrionalis. The sequence goes on along the minus strand of JBBDGP010001934.1, from coordinate 163,752 downwards.
AGTATATTGTCCCCTAGCCAGATGCCAGTTGGTTAGCCATACAGTTTACCCGCACACAAATTACATTTTTAAGGATTTTCGCCTTTGTTTAACATCCTAGATTATGGTTCATTTCCCAGGCTCCCAAATGATACCCTAATGTGTGCAGACCCTTCTAGTGATTACATACGCAGCAATTTTATTGTCTGATGTGCGATTAAATTAAACTGATCGAATCAGCAAGCAAATAGCCTTCACTCCCCTTTCCCTTTCAGACACATTAGATTTGTTTTTAATCTGCCAGTTTGGAAAATATATAATATATTTGTTTTGCACCGATCGGCAGCACTGAGATACTTTGTTCATAAATATGATCGTATTTTCATCAGGTCTTGAGATTGCATGGTGGAAACAGAGATCTTGGTTTAACTATCCTTCAAAATCCACCTCTCTATATGTGGCATGTTGATCTAATGCAGTGGTCTCCAAACTGCAGTCCAGGGGCCGGATGTGTCCCTTTGCTTGTTTTTATCTGGCCCTTGGGGCACTATTCCTCCCACTGACACCACCAATAGGGGCACTATTCCTACCACTGACACCAATGATGGGGCACTATTCCTCCCACTCCCACCAATGATAGGGCACTATTCCAACCACTGACACCACCAATAGGGGCACTATTCCTCCCGCCCCCACCAATGATGGGGCACTATTCCTCCCACTCCCACCAATGATAGGGCACTATTCCAACCACTGACACCACCAATAGGGGCACTATTCCTCCCGCCCCCACCAATGATGGGGCACTATTCCTCCCGCCCCCACCAGTGATGGGGCACTATTCCTCCCGCCCCCACCAGTGATGGGGCACTATTCCTCCCGCCCCCACCAGTGATGGGGCACTATTCCTCCCGCCCCCACCAGTGATGGGGCACTATTCCTCCCGCCCCCACCAGTGATGGGGCACTATTCCTCCCGCCCCCACCAGTGATGGGGCACTATTCCTCCCGCCCCCACCAGTGATGGGGCACTATTCCTCCCGCCCCCACCAGTGATGGGGCACTATTCCTCCCGCCCCCACCAGTGATGGGGCACTATTCCTCCCGCCCCCACCAGTGATGGGGCACTATTCCTCCCGCCCCCACCAGTGATGGGGCACTATTCCTCCCGCCCCCACCAGTGATGGGGCACTATTCCTCCCGCCCCCACCAGTGATGGGGCACTATTCCTCCCGCCCCCACCAGTGATGGGAACTATTCCTGCCACTGGTACCAATGATGGGGCATTGTTTACTCCCACTGACATCAGGATTTTTTCTACTCCCACTGGCCACAGTCCAGCCCCCCTAAAGTCTGAATGACGGTCAACCGGCCCCTTGTTCATAAAGTTTGGAGACTCCTGATCTAATGGGTTGTTGAGTATAGTTTGATTATTCCTATCAAAGTGCTCGATTTGGAAAACAAATGATCTTTTATGGAAGCCTGTATGGCCACAAGCTGAAATTGGCTCAGTGTATGGCCACCTATTGATGCCATGGGTGGGCAGAGGTCCCTAGGATTAAGGAAGCGCCCTTCCTCTACCCATCCTGCTCCAGAAGCAGTTAATACCTTCTGCCCAATTACAGATTTCTTGGCAAGTTTGTATATACTCCATGAGCTTTAATGAGCATTTACAATGCTGGAAAGCTGTCATTCTTGGTCCCTAGGGCAACACTGAATGGGTTCCATCCTCCACATGAGTATCTCAATGAGCTGTTAAATTGGGGAAGGTTCAGGCTATTTATAGCCACCCTGGCCTTAAACAGGTTAGGATCTGTCAGAACGTCAAAATTTATGACCGAGATGTTCTACAAGGGGCTGACTCTGACAGATTTATAATTGAAATTGTTTGAAATACAACTATATAGCAATTGAAATGCTGCATATAGTTGGTAATTGTGTTTATACAACAGCCATTCTCAACAAGGGTCCCTCCAGAAGTTTTTGGGGGTTCCTGAAGCTGTGTCTGATTGACCTTCCATCCCATTTCATGGGGCTGCATAATTCTGGGTCCAAAGACAATTTTACAGCGCTAGCGGTATGACCCCAATCATTTTAAAGGATTAGTCCACTTTTTACAGAAAAAATGGAAAGTGGTGCACTGGTGTGTGTATTTACTGAATGGGTAAGGGAGGCTCGTCCGATACAGGAGTTGTAGGCGGGTCTATTAGACAAGAATGGAAGTGCACAAGTCACAGTAACCAGTTGGTTTATTTGTTTTAGGTACTTGTATAGCACTCAATTTACACAGCGCTTTACATATACATTTTATACATTCACATCAGTCCCTACCCTCAAGGAGCTTACAATCTAAGGTCCCTAACTCACATTCATACATACTAGGGACAATTTAGACAGGATCCAATTAACCTTACCAGCATGTCTTTGGAGTGTGGGAGGAAACCGGAATACCTGGAGGAAACTTAGACCCCTTTCACACTGGGGCGGTTTGCAGGCGTTATTGCGCTAAAAATACCGCCTGCAAACCGCCCCTAAACAGCCTCCGCTGTTTGTTCAGTGTGAAAGCCCGAGGGCATTCACACTGAAGCGGTGCGCTGGCAGGACGGTAAAAAAAGTCCTGCAAGCCGCATAGGCGCTATAGCCGTGCTGTACGAGGGGTTTTAACCCTTTTTCGGCCGCCAGTGGGGGGTTAAAACCGCACCGCTAGCGGCCGAATACCGCGGTAAAACAGCGCTAAAAATAGCGCTGTTTTACCGCCGACGCCCCCTACCGCACCAGTGTGAAAGGGGCCTTACACAGGCACAGGGAGAACATGCAAACTCCAGGCATGTAGTGTCGTGGTCGGGATTGGAACCCTTTTACTGCTAGGCGAAAGTGCTAACCACTATACCACTGTGCCGCCCCGTGGTGTACTGTAGACAGAGCTGCTAAAATAAAATGGTGACTGCATTTACCTCCTTGTTCTGCCCCTTGAGAAGGAGAAAACTGTTTCTTGCGTTTTAATCATTTACTGTATTTGAGACTGAAGACGGAACTGATCAATGTGGACCTCAGGTAATCGAGTCCTAGTGTAGTGTTGGCCTTCGTCCATGAAACTCAGTCTGTCTGCTGACAGGGCTCTTTAACTTTTTTCCTTTGTCCATGATTAGGAAAGTTTTGACCTTGAACTTGAAGTTAATTACCTTTCTTTAACTTTTGACACGTTTCTCACTGGCCTCCCAACACACCTACTCACTCGCACCTCTGCTGTCTCCTCCCCGTGTTCAGCTTCTTACCATCTGTGGTCTCCACCTCCTCGTCTTCACATTCTGCACAGAAAGGGTGTACAGACAAAGCCGCCATCTCCCGTGTTACAATACCCCAGGACTGATTAGGAATGCAGGTACAGATTATAGTGCTTTGCTTGATGTTTGCACCTCCGATTTTCTGTGGTCCTCTTTTTTTGTGACGAGACTATTTCAACTTTGGATGGACTCTGGTGGGTTCATCTGCACATTGACATCTTTCATGTTTTTTTGAGGACTCCACAATGAGATCTTTTAAACCTCCATTTTCTTTAATGTTAAATTGTTTAACATCTAAAGCAGTACTTGTCAACTCCAGAACCTATGTACTGTATCCCCTCCACAGGTCATGGTTTTTAAGATTTTTCTCAATGAGAACAGCTGCAGTTATTACTGATCCAATGACCTAAAAAGTCCAGCCAAAACTTTTTTTTTAGTTTTAGGGAGGATCAGGAAGGATTGGAACCCCTGTCAGGTTCTTACTTTCTTACTGCTATCTGCAAGAGATACGTCACTGACTGTCAAGGGCAACAAAGGTCTCACCAGATGGGAAGTGAGGGCAAATCTGCAACCGGGACACAGATGTCAAAAACTAACCACCTCCTAAATGTTTATTTCAGGATGTCTAGACCTTTTAAAAATACCTGTGCAATATGGATACCTGCAGATTGGACTTTTCTTGGTGGTTAATTGAGATCTGAAGTATAGAAATGCTGCTAAATTGCTGGGTGACTGGTCTTGTATCCCCCCCCCCCCCCCCCCCGTTCTGTAGATTATGTATGTAGTTACTATGTACAGCACACAGCAATGATGTCCTTGCTACATGGTCATTTCTGGGCTTGCAAAGGCATTTGTTGCATGCAAAGTGGATTCATATGCTTTTGGCATATTTTTAATACATGTTTGTGCCCAGATTTTGGCTTTAAAAAATGCTGTCTGCACCCGAGAGTGCCACATACGGTAGCTGATATGGCTATACAAACATTGCAACATTTTCACACGTGCTGCTAAATATAAAGCGATTGTAGTGTACAATACACTTTATTACACCAGAATTATGTATATAGACTTTTTATTTTTTTATATTGGATTTTTTTTTACCTTGGTTAGCCTATAATAGGACTTTGATCTATCTATCTATCTATCTATCTATCTATCTATCTATCTATCTATCTATCTATCTATCTATCTATCTATCTATCTATCTATCTATCTATCTATCTATCTATCTATCTATCTATCTATCTATCTTTCTTTTTTTCTTTTTTTCTTTTTTTCTTTTTTTCTTTTTTTCTTCCTCCACATAACGGTCTGGTTTACTATGCGTAGAACATCACTGTAATGTCGAAACCCCAAATTGACAGCATAACACGGACTTCTTACTGGGACCCCTGTGGTCCGTGTGAAAGTGATATGGCAACTGCTGTTGGAAGATATGTGGTTTGGGGGGAACTTTAATGAATTGTATGCTTTTTATTGGTACCTGTGAAAACTGGCTTGCTTGGCCCCCTAGGGTAGAGTTCACATGCCTGACCATGACAGTAAAAAAAGGGCAATTGCAGGCAAAGTGCTAAATACATTCCAGGCAAAGCTATAGCGCCTAGAATCTATACAAGCACCATTTTACCTAGTAATGGATTTGTAGTGTACTTTTGTGATCAACTCTACTCTGCATAGGAGGTTGACGACACTCTGGGGGTTATTTACGAAAGGCAAATCCACTTTTGCACTACAAGTGCACTTGGAAGTTCAGTCACTGTAGATCTGAGGGGGACATGCAGGGAAAATAAACAATAGCATTTTAGCTTGCACGTGATTAAATGATAAAAACAGCAAAGCCTCCCCTCAATTCAGATCTTCCCCCTCAGATCTACAGCGACTGCACTTCCAAGTGCACCTGTAGTGTAAAGTGGATTTGCACTTCGTAAATAACCCCCTCTGTATGCAGTTCTATAGATTCTCCACCCCACCTCCTGCCTACTCTTTTTTTAGAATAGTAGTGAAATCGCCAATGGTAATGCTTTGCTGTGCGTCGGCCAAATACTTCCAACTCCGTCCGTTACAGCAGTCGTTCTCAATCTTATTAACATGGAGGAACCCTTGCAATAACTTTCTGGCCTCTGGAAATCTCTGCTAATAATTACTCTATTAACAGTTCATGGTACATTTAGTAGTATGGTCACGTGGAAGGATGCTCCTTTCATTTGTGGTCAATTAGAGTTTTCAAAATGGCAGAAATTGCTCATTGCTTGGGACACCTAGCAACCTCCTGGAGGAAACCTGGTTTGGAAGGGCTGCATTATGGACTAGACACGCTTTGTTGAAAGCCTGATTTAGCTGTCAGGTGTTTTGTAAAAGACAAATGTCAGATGGCTGTATTGGTGAAGTATTAAAAAAGATTTGAGGACTTTTGCAGGAGAAAACAACTTGAACCCTACTCTGGGCTTTGCACGTTTCCCTAACCCCATGATTGTGCCTGGGTCTGGCTTGGCGTTTCTCACCTTTTTCAGTCATTGCTCCCTTTAAAAGAATGAAAACTCCAGTCTACATGAGGACCCCCTCCCCGATCCTGGTCCAACTGGGCCCCATGCCCGCAGCACCCATGTGCCACCCAGGGTGCCTTGACGCCCTGGTTGAGAAACCCTGATCTAGCAAATCTGCTGTCAAGCCAGATTGTTACTTTTTCCAGTCATTGCAAAGTACAGGTTTTCTTTAACATCCGTGCTGTTTATTTGTAGATGGTCATTAGGACAATGCACTAGAGAACGTTGGTTTAAATGTAGAAATTCTTGTTCTCATAAACTTGGTATTGCTCAGTCCCAAGAATAAATTTTGTGTGTTTTTTAATACGTTAATAAATGGCCTGAACTAATGAACCTGTGCAAATAGCTGCAAGCAAATGTGCCTCCTTCCAGCTACCCCGGTGCTTCTATAACGACCTTAATAACAGAAGCTTGCAGTTAATGGATTTGAAATTAAAATTCCACAGAACAGTCGTGAGTGGTGTCATTCATTATGAGAAGTTTAGGAGAGGAGGGTGTGCACGCTTCATATAGGGGGTGGCCAGGCCCGTAGGGGGAAGCGTTTCAGGAATTTCTGAAGTTTACTGATTATCCTCCTTTTTTTTTTTTTTTCTTTCTTTATGTATTACTCCTCGGTCAGCCATGTAGTGTAATGGTGCAGAACCCTAATAGAAAGGGAATGAGACCAGATTGAGAGCAAACTGCTTTTCAGGGTTTACAGATTACGTAGATCTAAGCCTATTTATTTATTTTTTTGTTTGATAGAGTAGGGAAGGTTCAGAAATGTAACATTTAATAGTTGTCACCAGAACAAGAGGTGAGGGAAAATCTTCCAATGGGGACATTTGTTTGGTGACAGTCGCCCATTCACTTCCTGTTGTGTCTCCAGCACAGACCAAAAATAGCCGACAGGGGTGGTTACCAACCCTATTCAAAACAAAAACCATATTTTGGCTTTAAATCCACTAAGTTTTTTTTTTTTTTTTGGTCACAACTGAAAATTTAAACCTTGAGATGCATGCAAGGAGTAGAGTGGGGGGTCTCAGACTGGTGGCCCTCCAGCTGTTGTGAAACTACAAGTCCTATGAGGCATTGCAAGGCCGACAGTTACAAGCATGACTCCCACAGGCAGAGGCATGATGGGACTTGTGGTTTTGCAACAGCTGGAGGGCCGCCAGTTTGAGACCCCTGGTAGAGTGTACCTGCTTACACTTAAGATTCATCCAGACGTTACTGTAGTGTCCCAGTCCTCCCGGCTCCCGGAATGGTAATCCAGGTTATCTGAGAACCCCTGCTGGTGGTTTGGGAGTGTTTTTCCCTAACTTGCCCACTGCAGGCCTTTTACTGTGTCTGAAGGGAAGAGCAGGAAAAGGAAAAGTTTCACAGCCACAAACCAGATTCAAATCTTTGCATGTGACTAGTGATTTAAAGGCGATTTGGACTTGGAATGTGATACGTACAGAGAAAGATTAGAAGTTTCACAGCACAAGTTTTAGTAAAAATGCTTCCACTGACCCTTTAGGCTCAGCCGCAGGTTTTTTTTTTTTTTTTTAATTCCTATTTAAAGTGGTTATAAAGGTTCAAGGTTTTTTACCTTTTCTGCATTTTATGCATGAAGGAAAAAAAACTTCTGTGTGCAGCAGCCCCGCTAATACTTTACCTGAGCCCCATCACAATCCAGCGATGTGTATGAGAGCCTTGGCTCTCTGGGGACTCTGCCTCATCGGCCTTTGGCTCCCACTGCTGTCAATCACAGCCAGTGAGGAGAGGGTGTGGGGCAGAGCAGTGGCTCTGTGTGAATGGACACATGGAGCCACGGCTTGGGTGCCCCCATAGTAAGATGCTTGCTTTGGGGGCACTCGGCAGGAAGGAGGGACCAGGAGCGCCTGTGGGGGATCCGAGAGGAGGAGGATGATCCAGGCTGCTCTGTGCAAAACCACTGCGCAGAGCAGGTAAGTATACCATGTTTGTTGTTTTAAATATTAAAAAGACAATTTTTTTTTTTTTTTTAAAGTATGTTTGTTTAACAAAAAAAGTGCCTTTTTAAAGTTTTCCAGGCTGCCCTTTGTTTTGCTGTGCACAAAAACTGTGCACAGAGCTCAATAGTTCAAGCCTAAATTTCCACACTGGTGACTGATCCAGTGCAGTGACTCCTCCCCCTCCCTCTTCATGACTGAACTATATAGGGTTAGTCTGAGGGCAAACCACCTCTGCTGTGCTTTTTGTAGAACACCCATAGTGCTCCTGAGTCATTGGTCCAGCGTTTAGTTCCTGTGTATATCGAAGCGGAGCAGATTTAACCAATAATAATTTTAAAATGTGTTTGCATCTTTTATATGGTACGCCTGTGTCTCCTGTGTGTTTAATACAAGTACAAAATGCAGTCTGTGGCTTAGAAGATCTTATCACACTTATTAGAGTTACTCCAAAAGTAATTCCCCCGCAGCCCCAAAGCAGGAAGGGCAGGGGAGGAGCAGTGATCAGCGAATACTTGTCTGATGAGCCCAAAATTGTCCTTTTTTTTGTATTTAAAATCTTGGGACAGAATCTGAGAACAAGATAATATCTTCAGGTCTCCGCATTCCTGAGACTGACAGCTGTGCACTCTGCAATCCACCGCCAGTTTGTACTTGGCACATTTAAGCATGATTACTACTTCTTTAGTAAAGATTTCCTTACATAACCCTTAGTAAAGCAGCATTTTAAATACTTACGGACATATACCCTTCATCTGGCTAAATGGAGCTGCCCTGTTAACACCCCCCCCCCCCCCCCCGGACAGGTTACAAAAATCTGCTTTTGTCATAAACAAAGCTTAGGACGTCCAAAAACTTCCAGATCTTACCTGTTTATCTAGGTCATGGGATATATATATAGTCCTAGTTAAATTCAACTGGACTTGTTCTGTATTGTTAAAGACATTTTGTAGCTTCTTGTTCCTGATTCAAAGATCGGGGAGTTTTAGGGCGACCCTAAAGGCAGACGACGAACTCTTCCTGTATCGGACCAGGCGATGGGGTCATTCCTGGCTTTTCAGTAAGAAGAAAAGTGGATGGTATTAACTACATATTGCTGTTCTCTATTGGACAATAGAGAAAAACAAGTGGTGTGTCCTGAGATTGAACAGATGTCACCTCACCGGCCCAGGTTGTCCTATGACCTCTCCCTCTCTGGGAGGCCTGTGCCCATGCGGTATGCAAATGCTGACTTTTGTCAAACTTGGCGCTTAGATGGGTCCATAAATATCTGCTCCATACTGATGGATGCTGGGCTATTGAGGGATACCTGTAGGTGTAATAAGTTTAAATTATAGGTAGAAAACACCTGTTGTAATTCACCGAGGTGGTGAGCGGTTGGTTCATTGGCTTGTAGTGTCGTCCTAGCACCCGAGCATAGCATATAGGTAAAAGAAACCGAAAGCTCGATCTTCCGCAATGATTACGTTTATTAATCTAGGTGTAGTACAAAATACAGGGCTTACGTGTTTCGTCGCACAGCCTTCTTTTGCCTATATAGGTCTAATAAGTACCTGATGGTAGAGAGGCTCATTACAACACAGATTTTACAACTGGTTAAATCTCCTCCCTCATTTGGAAGTCAGGCGTTTATTCATTTATGGATTACAGTTAATTTGTGGAGCAGGTTGTAGCAGCGATAGTTTTCTATTTTTCCTGCTGCCCGCTTCCTTGGCCATGGATTATGCGCATAATACAGACCATATATTTAACACCTAACACTGATCTTGCTTTTCCCATATTTGATGTGCAAGTTTTTACTGGAAAACGCAGGAAATCTCCTATGCCATCATGCATCGAATGCTAAACTTGCTTTTCACATATTTGTATTGCTTTTTATGGGAAATGATGCAGGAAATCCCACAAAGCTAAAAGATCACTCTGAGGATTTCCAGGAGCTTACAATGACAGCTGTCACTCCCTGCGACTCCTTTCATCTACCACTGTAAACCTTTTATTGTGTGGAATAACGCAGCATAAGGTGTGTCAAAGGTATTGTGGGTGGTTGATCACCAAAATCTCAACCTGAGGGATAACACTGACCGGTGCCAGTACTGCAGATGTCCGGTGATTGTCCTCTACATCCCAACCTTACGGCGAACTGAAAGGGAAGCAGAACCTATACAGGGTCTCTATATCGCCTATTTTATCTAGAAATCTGTTATATGAGCCACATACAAGTCCTGCCTTCTTATAACCGCAAGCATCTTCTGAGTGAACAGTCTTACCCTATGTTCACATCTTCTTCTTTTTCTTTTTTTTTTTTTTTGTGTGTTTTGCAGAAACGCACTAAAGTCCCTTTTAACGTGGTTTCCTAAGGTACAAGGTTTACTATGTATTTTTCAGCCAGTGTGTTTTTGAAAAGAGTTGGGAACTTTTTTTTTTCCTGCAGCAGATTGTGTTTTGCATGTAATAGACTTCAATGGAACAGCACTAGAAATGCAAGTGTTGCGTTTTTGATGCGTTTTTTTTCCACTTTAACACACTGTGTATAGCTGGTTGCTAAGGAGCGGGCCAAGAAGCCAGCGCCGCGTCCTTAACAACCGATAAGTCATCGGCTGTCAGTGGGGTTCCCCGATGACAGTTGAATATAAAAAATAATTGTGGCAAAAGAAAAATAGTGAAATAACATTGCATAGCCCTAGTATGGATTTGGAGTGGAACCCCACGCAATAAAAAAAAAAAAAAAAAAAAAAGGCGTGTGGGCGCCCCCCCCCCCCAAAATCCATATCAGACCCCTATCCCGAGCATGCTGCCCAGCAGGTCAGGAAAGGGAGGGGGCGAGCAAGCGCCCTGTGCCCCCCCCCCAACTCCAAAGCACCTTGTTCCCATGTTGATGGGGACAAGGGCTCCTTCCCTCCAACCCTGGGCTGCGGGGGGGGGTATTGGAATCTGGAGGCCCCCAGATCCCGCCCCCCCTTATGTGAATGAATTCACCACAAAAGTGTAAAAGTGAATAAAGACATTACGGGAGTTTTTGACAAGTCCTTTATTAAAAAATGAAAAAACAATGTCCCCTGATATAGATCCATAGTCGATCATGACACCTGCCACCACCGCCGGACCCAAAAAAAAGCTCCGCTCACGACGAATGCTCCCGCACATGGGAGGGTGGGATCTGGGGGCCCATTCCAATAAGACCCTGCCCACAGACCCCCACAACCACAGCCCAGGGTTGTGGGGAAGTGGCCCTTGTCCACATTGAGGGCATATGGCCTGGTATGATTCAGGAGGGAGGGGCTGCTTGCTCGTCCCTTTCCTGACCTGCCGGGGTGCATGCTCGGATAAGGGTCTGGTATGATTTTTGGGGTGGTGGGCGCATTTTTTTTTTTTTTTTTTTTTTTTTACATTCAGCTGTCAGCAGGGCAGAGAACCCTGCTGACAGCTGATGATTCTTTGGTTGTTTTGGACACGGTGGCCGAATTTGTGGCCCACTTCTTAACAACCAGCTATATACAGGTGAAAGCCAGTAAATTAGAATATTTTGAAAAACTTGATTTATTTCAGTAATTGCATTCAAAAGGTGTAACTTGTACATTATATTTATTCATTGCACACAGACTGATGCATTCAAATGTTTATTTCATTTAATTTTGATGATTTGAAGTGGCAACAAATGAAAATCCAAAATTCCGTGTGTCACAAAATTAGAATATTGTGTAAGGGTTAAATTTTGAAGACACCTGGTGCCACAAACTAATCAGCTGATTAACTCAAAACACCTGCAAAGGGCTTTAAATGGTCTCTCAGTCCAGTTCTGAAGCCTACACAAACATGGGGAAGACTTCAGATTTGACAGCTGTCCAAAAGGCGACCATCGACACATTGCACAAGGAGGGAAAGACACAAAAGGTTATTGCTGAAGAGGCTGGCTGTTCTCAGAGCTCTGTGTCCAAACACATTAATAGAGAGGCAAAGGGAAGGAAAAACTGTGGTCAGAAAAAGTGTACAAGCGATAGGGATCACCGCGCCCTAGTCAAGATTGTGAAAAAAAACCCCTTCAAAAATGTGGGGGAGATTCACAAGGAGTGGACAGCTGCTGGAGTCAGTGCTTCAAGATCCACCACCAAGAGACGCTTGAAAGACATGGGTTTCAACTGCCGCATACCTCGTGTCAAGCCACTGTTGACCAAGAAACAGCGCGAAAAGCGTCTCACCTGGGCTAAGGAAAAAAAGAGCTGGACTGCTGCTGAGTGGTCCAAAGTCATGTTTTCTGACGAAAGCAAATTTTGCATTTCCTTTGGAAATCGAGGTCCCAGAGTCTGGAGGAAGACAGGAGAGGCACAGGATCCACGTTGCCTGAAGTCTAGTGTAAAGTTTCCACCATCAGTGATGGTTTGGGGTGCCATGTCATCTGCTGGTGTCGGTCCACTCTGTTTCCTGAGATCCAGGGTCCATGCAGCCGTCTACCAGCAAGTTTTAGAGCACTTCATGCTTCCTGCTGCTGACCTGCTCTATGGAGATGGAGATTTCAGGTTCCAACAGGACTTGGCGCCTGCACACAGCGCAAAATCTACCCGTGCCTGGTTTACGGACCATGGGATTCTGTTCTAAATTGGCCAGCCAACTCCCCTGACCTTAGCCCCATAGAAAATCTGTGGGGTATTGTGAAAAGGAAGATGCAGAATGCCAGACCCAACAACGCAGAAGAGTTGAAGGCCACTATCAGAGCAACCTGGGCTCTCATAACACCTGAGCAGTGCCAGAAACTCATCGACTCCATGCCACGCCGCATTAATGCAGTAATTGAGGCAAAAGGAGCTCCAACCAAGTATTGAGTATTGTACATGCTCATATTTTTCATTTTCATACTTTTCAGTTGGCCAACATTTCTAAAAAATCCCTTTTTTGTATTAGCCTTAAGTAATATTCTAATTTTGTGACACACGGAATTTTGGATTTTCATTTGTTGCCACTTCAAATCATCAAAATTAAATGAAATAAACATTTGAATGCATCAGTCTGTGTGCAATGAATAAATATAATGTACAAGTTACACCTTTTGAATGCAATTACTGAAATAAATCAAGTTTTTCAAAATATTCTAATTTACTGGCTTTCACCTGTACAGTGTGTTTTTAAAGAGAAAAAAAATGCATGAAAACTGCATTCAAAAACTTGGGTTTAAAAATGCAAAAGTGCCGTAAAAACGCATCAAGCGCAGCCCGCATAGATGTGAACCTAGATTTAGTTTTAGCCCTCATCTGTCTAATGATGGACTAATTAAACAGATGGGAGCTGATATTCATTCATAGTCACCTCTCTTCCCCCAACCTCCTGAAGAGTTTCCTCCTGAATGCGTTTTTACAGTGTTAGACTGACAGCATGTAAAGCCGTGGAATCATGTTTGCCTAGAAATGCTCCTTATCCCTGACTTGTGTAATCTGCTTTATTTATAACCAAATTCATATATATATTTTTATTTATTTTTTTGGAGTTTTGGCTTTTCCAAACTTGTGCTTTCCCACAGCAATCGAATGCCATATTTTAGGAGAAAATTATAAAGTTTTTGGCTTCCATTTTATAGTAGTGGAAATACAAGGGCAAAATTATTTATAGAGTCTCTGTAAAATGAAAATTCAAAATGCCATAGGGCATATTTATAAAGTGTTGAATTTTCCATGTGGTTTTAAAAGTGTTTGATTCATCCCCAGTGAATGTTTGGTGAAAGTTGCATGCACCACTTTAAAAAAGTAAATAAATGCCCCTAGATGTAGACATCTGACCTGACCAAGACACAGAAAGACTTGGGATAGAGAGCAAGGGCCATTCTCGATCTCTTGGTTTTCTTCCTGATCCAGACTAAGGCCCGGTGTTCTGACATATACTGTCCTCCTATCGGATAGTGTCTGCTCCGTACTGCGCAGGCGCAGCGCTTGCGCAGTACGGAGCAGGAGGAGATGCCGAAAGTGTCCGAAGTTGATCAGCTGACCATCAGCTGTACACGGCGCTTCGGCACTTCTTAGCGATGGCTGTGTAAGAGGGCCCCTCGCGGGCTCGCTTCGCTCGCCACGCTTCGGGCACGGCCTCGCTTCGCTCGCCACGCTTCGGGCACGGCCTCGCTGTGCTCGGCAACTATTTATTCTCACTCTATGTCCACTTGGATAGTAGGGAATGAACCAGGACATAGGGTGGGAATAAAAGCGCAGGCGCCGTGTACAGCTGATGATCAGCTGTTAAACTTCGGAGACTTTCGGCGTCTCGTTTGTCCTCCGTACTGCGCCTGCGCAGTACAGGGCGAACACTATATGATAGGGGACTGTATTTGACAAGACACCGGCTCACACCTATGCAGGTTGCAGTTTGCATATTCCAGGTTCATTTTGCATTTTTCAATACATGTTTTTGATCCATGGAAGTTTATGGAACCAAAAACCAGAAAAAAGTCCCTGGGCCGTTCCATAAAATGCACAGATGTGAACATGACCCATAGGAAACCATGTTTACATGGACTGTAGTGTGGTTCTGCAAAACTGAAAAAGCAGTAAAAAAATTGCATAGGTGTGAACCAGGCCTAAGACCCCTTTCACATTGTGGCACTTTACAGCCGATTTTGCAATTAAAAGTAGCGCCTGAAAATTGCTTCCTATTCATTTCAATGGAATCTTTCACACTGTGGCGGGGTGCTGCAAGTCCTGCAAGCAGCATCTTTGGGGCATGTTTGGCGCACCTCAAAAAATGCCCCTGTTCATTGAAATGAATGGGAAGCGCTTCAAAAGCGCAGCAAAACAGCTCCTCCCTTTTTTTCTTTTCTTTTTTTTTTAAAGATCACGTTGTCCCGTGACCTAAAAGCACCGCAAAAACGCCCGACGTTTTTATGGGCAGTTTTTGAGCGCCTCAGTGTGAAAGGGGTCTTATGCCGCGTACACACGGTCGGACTTTTCGTCTACAAAAGTCCGACGGACTAAAGCTGGCTGACAATCCGATCGTATGTGGGCTTCCCCGGACTTTTAGCGGACTTTGAGCGGACTTTTCCAGCCGCAAATCTGACGGACTTTAGATTTGGAACATGCTTCAAATCTTTACGTCGTAACTACGCCGGACCCAGAAATCTGCTCGTCTGTGTGCTAGTCCGACGGACAAAAACCCACGCTAGGGCAGCTATTGGCTACTGGCTATCAACTTCCTTATTTTAGTCCGGTGTACGTCATCACGTACGAATCCGTCGGACTTTTGTGTGATCGTGTGTAGGCAAGTCCGTTCGTAAGAAAGTCTGCCGCAAGTCCGCCAAAAGTCTGTCGGACAGGCTGTCTGACTTTTGTAGCCGAAAAGTCCGACCGTGCGTACGCGCCATTAGTAATGTAGGGATTTTCCTTTCTTGCGGTCAGGTTGTCTCTTGAATCCGGTGCCAGGGAAGGGGGAATTCTGTTTCAACTGGAAATCTTCTTTAACTGATTTCCTCCACCCATGTTTAAATTCTTCTTGTATTTTTAATCTTAAAGGAAATTTGATGTGGCCTTTTTGGGAGGGTTGGAAGGAAGTCTGTATGTGTGAATTCCCTTTTGAGTCTCTTCCCACTACTTGTAAGTTTAGGAGATTGTCGGGGAATTAATTGGATGGTCAGTGCTCCGTGAGATGGCTTTGATCATAATCTGGGAAATAAGCTGCTGGTGATTTCTATTGTTTCACAGCTTTGGTAATTAACTATTTTTTCCTTCTTAAAGTAGGCCTGTCATCCAGGCCGAGAAATGGCAGCTGATGTCAGTGCTTCAGTGAGGGCATCTATACAACTTGTTAGCAATTGGATATCACTGGTTGCTTTTAAAGTCATACTGATTGGATTGAAGGATTGGAGCACCACACCGACATGTCGAGATCGAAACAGGAGGTTTTATTCCAAACCTGTAGCAAACTCCATACCCAACGTCTTTCTGCAGCCGCACTCCAACCTTCCCCTTCCTTGTCAGGGCTTAAGAGAACGACTGTTTGGGGGACTCGGCTATTGATAAATTCAGGAACTTTGTATTGGGGCTGCAGGATTCTGGGCAAAATGAGAATCGCAATTATTTTTGCTTAGAATAAAAAGATCACGATTCTCACGACGTAATATCTTTCACATTCTACAAAAAAAAATGGGCTAACTTTACTGGTTAGTTTTTTTTTTTTTTTTTTTTAAATTCATTAAAGTAATTTAAAAAAAAAATTGCATTTGAAAGACTGCTGCGCAAATACAGTGTGACATAAAATATTGCCACAACCACCATTTTATTCTCTAGGGTGTCTACTAAAAAAAATATATATAATGTTTGGGGGTTCTAAGTAATTTTCTAGCAAACCAACAAATGTCAGAAAAAGGTTTTGTGTTTAAGTGGTTAAACTTTTTTCACTTAGGCCCCTTTCACACGAGGCGGACTCAGTTTCTACGGAGCCCGCCTCGGTCCGCCGGCTCAGCGGGAGATCTCTCCGTTGATCTCCGCTGAGCCGGCGGATGACAGGTCCCTCTCTGCTCACTGAGCGGGGAGGGGCTTGTCAGGCGCCGCTGCTGCCCATGGAGGGATCGGATGAAAACGGACAGCATGTCCGTTTTCATCAGATCTCACCCGATCCCATCCGCCAGCGACGGACCTGGACGTAGAGCCATCCGTCTGCTTTTAGCGGATCGGACGGGGTCGGATGTTAGCGGACATGTCTCCGCTGACATCCGTCGCTCCATAGGCTAACATGGAGCGCCCGTTCAGGTCCGCCATCAAAACTGACAGGCGGACCTGAACGGTCCGATCGTGTGAATGGGGCCCTTACACACAAAGTCTATTCCATTGACAAAATGTTTATACTTAACATTCTTTATTGGTTGAACTTATGAGTCTTGGCAGACTGCCCAGTTTTTCCTCCTTCCTTTTTTTTGATGGCTGTGACTTCAGAAGAGCAGAGAGAATCATAGCCAGAATCGTGAAAAGCTTTAGTCAAAATCGCAACGGGAAAAAAAATCCAGATTCTTGACGATTAATCGTGCAGCTCTACTTTGTATATTAAAAAAATATTGGAGATTTTTGTAATATACAGATATTCATATTTTTATTAACAGCTTGAGTGCCCCAACAGCTATTCTATTAAGCCCTAATGAAGGGGGCGGTGTGAGGTCCCCAAAACATGCTGGGATATTGCATTTGGTAAAAAAAAAAGGTGTTTTTTTTTTTTTTTTATATATCTCAACATTTTGGGTACGGTGTTCCAGTCTTTTAATCCAACCCATGATACTTATTTCTTTCTCCATGAAGGTCCCTCAGTGTATGGAAGCAGCCCACACATCACCCAGATGCCCCATAGAGATCACTTTATCAGTTTTTCTGACAATTCCTATTCTAGGTACAGAGTAACATCTGCCTAGGGTCCCTAGTGCCATCTAATCCACAATCTCATCCATTGTAGTCCTAGGCTGCTTTAGGATGACTGGCCCCTGAGTACATAATTACAATACCAGTTCTTAAAGAGATTTTATAGAAATTCCTATATATAGATGCCCATCAGATCAGAGCAGTTAATACCTCTGTTCTCCGTCCGTTGCGTCTTTCCTGCTGGCAGTGTCTGCTCCTCTTTAATGTTTAACCAGCACTGATCTAACCAGTTTGCAGGATCCCGATCCCCAGGACAGCATGGAACTAATCCTCTTGTTGTCTCTGACAGATTGTAGAATGTTGCCTTCAGTGATCCTGGACTTCCCCACCTGACCGTTCCTGGAAGGCACACCAGAGGGGCCTGGGACCGAATCATGCTGTGCCCGTGCCGAAACAAGTCACGGCTCTTGATTGTCACCATTTTGCTGCTGTCCGTCGTGACCTGGCTCTACCTGTCAGTCAGTGACACGGAATGTGAGTGTAATCTCTCTATAATTCACATGTGAGATAATAGTGCACGAAATTTATCTAAAGCCAGAATTTTTTTTTTTTTGGATGGAATAAGGAATTTTGTTCTAGTGATACCAAACATACAATATTCATGGTAATTGCCATTATCCCCTCTTTATGTATAAAGCTGTTCCCTTGAATCGGTCGCATTCAGTATTCCCTGCCAAATGTGACTATTTTTTCCATCCCTTCCTGGAGAGGAAATATATTAAAGGGATTGTAAAGCCTCAAGGTTTTCCACCTTCATGCATTAGGGTGAAAAACCACTTGTGCTGCAGTTCCCCTCAGACCCCCCCCCCCCTTTTTTTTTCTTACCTCAGCCCGATACAGCGATGTGCACGAGCGCAGCGACTCCAGCCGCTGTCTCTCTTTATTGGACAGATTGATAGCAGCAGGAGCCATTGGCTCCCGCTGCTGTAATTCAAATCCAGTGACATAAGAGCGGCACATTGTCTTTGTCAATGGACGCATCACAGGACTTGGGAGCGAGCCCCCAGGGAAAGCGGCTTTCCATGGAGGCACCCGATGAAGAGGAAGGGCCTGGAGCACCTGCGGTGCACCCCAGGAGAAGAGGATCGGTGCTGCTCTGTGCAAAACGATTGCACAGAGCAGGTAAGTATAAGCATGTTTGTTGTTGTTGTTGTTTTTTTTTATTTTAGGAAAAAAAAGAGGGTTTAAAACCCCTGTAAGCCCGGAGTTGTACAGACCCAGGTCGGTATAGTAGGTGTATGGCCATACAGAGTAAAACTCTTATTGTTGTGGCTCCTGGGAGCTACAGCTGCAGCATATTTTTGTCCCTAGACATACATCACAAAAATCTGTACGTGGCTATGCATGCGCAAACGCCGCCACTCATGCATGCGTACAGACCTATTATTCAAAACATAGAATCTTCTGTTTTGAAAAATATGCTTGTGCGTGTAAATGCAAGATTGAGAACAATTCCCCTTTCCTATTCAGCAGGTCCCTGCTCCGCACTTCCTGATTTCTCGCCTAGGCAAGAATGACGTTCTAAGTTTATTTATTTTAATTTATTTTCAGTTGGGTAAATCTGAAATGTATATGAATTTCATACTTGTGATTTTCACCTAGTTGGTAGAGCTCTTGGCTCTCTCTCCTTCCTTTGTTACCAAAAAAACAAAAAAAAAACACTTTAAGGGAACCCCTTGGGGCCCCCCAGGTCACCAGAACTTTTGTCTGAGCTTTGTATTGCCCCTTTCAGATGGTCCGTCCCCAGGGGCTGCCGCACCACATCTTCCTCCCAGAGCCGCCTCCCATCAGGATTTGGAAGCCCGCCTTCAGGAGGCCGAGGAGGAGAACCGAAGGCTGCGCCTGCAGTTGGTGGAGCTGAGAGGTGAAGATCAGGGAACAGACGGAGACAACAGCAGCCAGTGTTCTCAGAGGAGTCTGACGGAGAAATGCGAGGTGAGTGACCCTACGTCTGGTGCTCATCACCGCCGCTTATCGTCTTCTGCTAACCATTTTAGTGATGTCCTGTGCTTTCCCACAACAAACCCCCACAGCGGCTTCCATTGCTAGAGAAGTATTTACTCATCCTTCATTTAGGAGTGGACCAAACGGTCAACGGTGAAGAAAAATAATTATTGGCAATCTCTAATCTAGTTAAAGGTGACCGGTCATGATTCAAAATACCTGTTATGGAAAACTTAGGTGGAAGCGGTCTTCCAGGAATCTAATAGATATCATCTACAGAAGGTGAAAATGTGAAAAATCAACTGCAGGGTTCAGGAGTGCGCTGCGTACCGAGTGCAGGGTTCAGGAGTGTGCTGCGTACCGAGTGCAGGGTTCAGGAGTGCGCTGCGTACCGAGTGCAGGGTTCAGGAGTGCGCTGCGTACCGAGTGCAGGGTTCAGGAGTGCGCTGCGTACCGAGTGCAGGGTTCAGGAGTGCGCTGCGTACCGAGTGCAGGGTTCAGGAGTGCGCTGCGTACCGAGTGCAGGGTTCAGGAGTGCGCTGCGTACCGAGTGCAGGGTTCAGGAGTGCGCTGCGTACCGAGTGCAGGGTTCAGGAGTGCGCTGTGTACCGAGTGCAGGATTCAGGAGGGCGTTGCGCACCGAGTGCTGCCGCTGAGAGCAAAGCAGTTCCTTATAAACACCGAAGGTTTCTGCGTTTACAAGCGACAGCGAGCAGCAGGAGTGGAGGGTGAGAGCTGGAGGTGGTGGAATGGTGATCCCTCCCACATTCTGACTGAAAAACTGGGTACACATGACAAGGCCTTGTATTTGAAATATGTGGCTTCGGGTATCATATGGGCCACTATTGCCGACTTCTGAAAATGCCTGATTAAGCTTGCCATTGGCTGCCATACTTCTCAGTTGCTAACCGTAAACCAGTATACTAATCAGGTGTCCTCATTTCACTCTTTACTTGCCCGGGGTCAGCATTTTGCAGCCAGGAGGTCTGAATTAATAGCCAGGCAGCGAGCATTTTAAGAAGACGAGTTTAGCGGTGATGGTCGGCTCCTCTGGGTACGTGTGTGCATGAAGAATGTAGGTTTTTGCCATCCATACTGAATGCCCTCATTTCTTTGTCTCTCTTTCAGCTTATTCACGTTGCTATTGTTTGTGCCGGCCACAACAGTAGTAGGGATGTGGTGACTTTGGTGAAGTCCATATTGTTCCACAGGTAGGTAGCCTACTGCTTCAAACCCTCCATCGTAAGTGCAGGAAAGGGTTAGAGCTTCTGCCAAGATTTAGTGCTTATATAGGGCAACAATAATAAAGGTCTTAAAGTAATATTTAACCCTTGTTGTTGTTTTTTTGTTATTTTATTTTTTTTTTTATCACTTTCAGCAGCGGATTTAATACCTTCTTTATGATTGAATCCTTGCATATGTTCCTGTGTGAGCTGGTGCCATGTGCACTGCTCCAGGTTTCCAGTTCTCAGGGTGGCTCCTTTCTCTTCCAGGGTCCTATGGAGCCACCCCTGCATGCAGGGACTAGAGTTGTGTCCCTACACTGTGTGCACCGATAGAACCACACAGCCCTATAGCCTAGGTTGACAAGACACTCCTCTTCTCCTCCCCTCTTCCTTCTCTAAGCTATCAGACTGGCTTGTCCGTTGTCAACCCTTTCCTGTGAAGACCAGATGTTCAGGAAAGCAGTGCTGAGAGAGCAGAAGCCAGCAGCATGGAAAGTTGTAAACTGCTGGAGTAAGAAATAATTGACTGAGGAATCTGTGCTCAATGTGTTTTAAACTAAAAAAGCAAAGGGTTTAAATCTATTTTCAGCTGAACTGTTATTACATATTATTCACAACTGTTTTAATTATAACCCCTTTTATTTATCCCAAATATATCACCGAAATATACCTAAATATACCTAGATCCAGAAAAAGCAAAAAACCAAACGCAGCAGCCTATTGTGTGAACTTTCAGGAAGGTCAGTCCTTGTGAATACTGATGAATAATGTTGCTGGTGGCTTCTTGCCTGATGATAAACTAATGACCACTAGAGGGAGTCTATATAAAATACAGTAATTAAAATATGGACTAGCAAGAGGGTAAAAAATTGGAAAATTTAATCAAAAGCCCAGCGGCCGTGTATTGTGTACTGTCTGTCCCTCCATCCGCTGTATTATTGACACTTTTGTAATTGTATTAAATGGCACAACAAGGGTTATGACATTTCATTGCTTGGGAGTCAGAGGCATGCTGGGAGATTTCTACAATTCGCACACTGAGCATGCTCCGCTCTCCTACCTGGACTGTTTGGTCTCATAGGAATAGTTGGATCTTTCTAGAAGAGTCAGATGATCAAATTAAAGTTGACAATAATGAAAGAATAACGCCGCAGGAAAGTATTTAATGAACTTCTCATCCGCGGCCGTTCTGAGCGATCAGACAGGCTGACATTTTCTCCTCGTCACATTTCTGGCGATGAGCTTCAATGATGGAGGAAGAGGACAATATTGTGTGAATCTCTGATTTCTAATCCTGGAGTTTTGTCTTTATGGATCTTTTTCATGTTGTGTCCCCTTCATAGGAGGAACCCCCTTCACTTCCACCTGATCACAGACTCTGTGGCTCTGCGGATTTTGGGTAATCTGTTCCAGACATGGATGGTTCCCTCCCTGTACATCAGCTTCTATAATGCCAGTGATCTCAAGGTACCATATCCAGAAATCACAGCATAGATATGTGCCCGCTTTATCCATGGCAGCCAATCACATTCCAGTATTATTATAGTGCAGAATGGACAGCAGGCACCTCATTGGCTGTTTTTTCTTTTCTTTTAATAAATGAAAGGTCAGTTTTTGCGTGTGTGAGATTTACTTGTTGGTGTTTTGTGAGTTACTTCCAGTAGTTTGTGTCTTTTGAACTTCCCAAAACGGAGGTGTCACTTCTGGACTTGTTACATATCATAGAGCGGAGCTCTCCATACTGGTCCGGGGGCCGGGGGCAGCCCTTTGCTTGATTTTATCCAACCCTCGGGGCACAAATGTATTCACTGACACCAATGAAGGGCACAATTCCCACCAATGACATCAATGATTGCTACTAATGACATCAACAATCCCCCCCCCCCATGACACCAATGATGGGGCACAATTCCCCCCCCAATGACACCAATGATGGGGCACAATTCCCCCCATGACACCAATGATGGGGCACAATTCCCCCCATGACACCAATGATGGGGCACAATTCCCCCCATGACACCAATGATGGGGCACAATTCCCCCCCATGACACCAATGATGGGGCACAATTCCCCCCAATGACACCAATGATGGGGCACAATTCCCCCCAATGACACCAATGATGGGGCACAATTCCCCCCAATGACACCAATGATGGGGCACAATTCCCCCCAATGACACCAATGATGGGGCACAATTCCCCCCAATGACACCAATGATGGGGCACAATTCCCCCCAATGACACCAATGATGGGGCACAATTCCCCCCAATGACGCCAATGATGGGGCACAATTCCCCCCAATGACGCCAATGATGGGGCACAATTCCCCCCAATGACGCCAATGATGGGGCACAATTCCCCCAATGACGCCAATGATGGGGCACAATCCCCCCCCCCCCAATGATGGGGCACAATTCACCCCCCCATGACACCAATGATGGGGCACAATTCCTCCTCCCAATGAGCCCCAATGACTGGGCACAATTCCCCCCCCAATGACACCAATAATGGGGCACAATCCCCCCCCCCCAATGACACCAATGATGGGGCACAATTCTCTCCCCCCAAATGAGCCCCAAGGATGGGGCACAATCCCCCCCAAATGAGCCCCAAGGATGGGGGGCACAATTCCCCCCCCCCCCCCCAAATGAGCCCCAATGATGAGGCACAACCCCCCCCTCCATGATGGGGCACAACTCCACCCCCAATGATGGGGCAAAATTCCTCCCCAATGACCCCCAATTATGGGGCACAATCCCCCCCATGACCCCAATGATGGGGCACAATTCCTCCCCAATGACCCCCAATGATGGGGCACAATTCCTCCCCAATGACCCCCAATGATGGGGCACAATTCCTCCCCAATGACCCCCAATGATGGGGCACAATTCCTCCCCAATGACCCCCAATGATGGGGGAATGTCCACTCCCACTAATGCTCTGACATTTCCTACTTCCGATGGCCACAGTCCGGCCCGTCTAAAGTTTGAAGGACCATAAACTGGCCGTTTGTTTAGAAAGTTTGGAGAGCCCTGCCATAGAGAATCCTCTGGGAAGAGACACCTTCATTTGCCCTTGTAATGGGCAACTCCATTCAGTAATGGTGAACTCCAGGCAGATATAAAAGACACAAATAAATTTCTCGCACTGTGCATTCTCAGATAGAGTCCACCTCATTTTCCTGGCTGAAAGACGTCCAGCATCATCTAATTCTTTCCTCCCCAGCCTGACTGTCCTGGTACTGCTCCTTTCATTCATTGGATTTCAGTTCTTTCAGTCATTGAGGCTTGGAATTCCCCTGGGTGATCTACATGCAAACTCAGTCTGCCTAGGAACACCCACTCCTCCACACTGACAGCCTCCCTTTAAGTATTCTTTTTTTCTTGGAACACCTTCCAAAAGCCAGCCTACCACTTGCCTCTGGGCTGAGGGCTCTTGGGAATAGTACTGAGGCAGGGTGCTGTGATGTTTTCAGGAAGGTATTACAGCACCCTGCTGGCTCCTCCCCACCAGCCATGTTCTTACTGCATTGCATAGAGAAACACAGGTAGCCAGTTATATTGATGGGGTCTCTAAAAGAATGTATGTGATATGTGACCAGGAAAGGCAAAATATGCCTAATCAGGCTTAAACTTCAAACTAGTAATCCCAGCAAGGTGGGCAGCACAGTGGCTAAGTAATTGCATCCACCTTGCGGCACTGGGGAGGCCAGTTCAAATCCCAACCATGGCACGATCTGCATGGAGTTTGCATGTTCTCCCTGTGCCTGTGTGGGTTTCCTCCTACACTCCAAAGACATGCTGGTAGGTTTATTGGCTCCAGTCTAAATTGGCCCTATTATGTGTATTAGAGCTGCACGATTCTGGATAAAATGTGAATCCGTTTTTTTTTGCTTACTATAGAATAAAGATCACTGCATTGCATCATCTTTCACATTATTCAAAAAAAAAAAAATGGGCTAATTTATTTATTTATTTTTAATACTTCATTGACATTTTATTCTCTAGGGTCTATGCTGAAAATATATCTCAAACACTGATTTTAATTTGTAAGCAACAAGTGTCAGAAAAATGCTTAGTCTTTAAAGAGGAACTGCCATCTGCTCACATCATTTTGTAATAAAAACATCTTTACCATTCTGAAGCTTCCCTCCAACCACTTTGCATATTTTATATATACTGTGATTCTATACTTGCCAAATATGCTGCAGAAATCTCCCTCCACTGAGTTTGGCTGCAGCCATTTTAACTGTGGGCAGCTGAAGCTGCTGCAAGTTCACGTCCTGGATTTACACAGAGGAACACCTCCAGCTCTGCAGCTCTCATTGGCCCTCTTATGACTCACCCTCCCTTCCTGACAAACTTTCAGAGTGAGAGAGAGAGTTGTGCATGATGTCATAAGCCTAGGCTAATGACCAGACAAACAGGAAGTGGGCTGTGTAAGATATTTACTGACAGAAAAAAATGTTTTACTATCCAAAGTTAAAACAACTAAGGCAGAAGATTTAATAGATGGAAAGTTGCAAAAATGACAAGTTCCGCTTTAAAGTGGTGTTCTGGCATTTTTTTTTTTTTTTTTTTTTAACGTCAGCAGCTACAAACCCTTTAGCTGCTGACTCTTAATAAGAACACTTACCTGTCCAGCGAGCCTGCGATGTCGGCCCCCCGAGGCCGATCCGTCCATCGGATCGGCTGCCGGCGCCACCATCCTAACTAAGGAAAACAGGCAGTGGAGCCTTGCGGCTTCACTGCCAGTTTCCTACTGCGCATGCGCGAGTGGCGCGGTGCTTTGTGAATGGCCCCGTTGGTTTCTGGGACATACACATGTCCCAGAAGGCAACGGGGCCACTCGCCGAAGAGGAGAAAGCGCTGTGGAATAGGAAGAGGCAGATTAGGAAGACTGCCTAGCAACAGGGGTTTAGGTAATTTTTTTCTTCTTCAAATGATTTCTTTTTTTTTTTATTATTTTAAAAATATTGATGCACTTTTTTTATTTTAGGGTGGCCCTCCACTTTAAGTGGTTAAACTGCCCTCATCTACAGACAAAAGTTCATTCCTTTGATCTAAAAGAACTAAATGTTTACAATGTTTTCTATTCATCTGAGCAATGTTGTGATAAACTTTGCTGGCTGCCCTTTTTCTTTTTTTGACAGCTGTGAGCACAGAATGGCTCTGCGCTGAATCATGGAAATGCCGGTATTCTATCGAATAGTGCAGCTCCGTCGGCCAATGCCTCTGACGATCTGCACATGCACAGTACATAACATCGCTGCAGCTGATATGTTGATCAGCTAGCGTGACGTCAACACTGAGCATGTGCGTCATTATCCGACGATCTACAAAGGGAGAAAGTAATCGTCAGATCCTGCCTGCCTCTCTGCTCATGCAGGAGAATTGAACGATCACGTGACAGACGGATTTTGATGTGTTGCAGGATGCTGGCATTTGGCGCGTTGCAGGATGCTGGCATTTGGCGCGTTGCAGGATGCTGGCATTTGGCGCGTTGCAGGATGCTGGCATTTGGCGCGTTGCAGGATGCTGGCATTTGGCGCGTTGCAGGATGCTGGCATTTGGCGCGTTGCAGGATGCTGGCATTTGGCGCGTTGCAGGATGCTGGCATTTGGCGCGTTGCAGGATGCTGGCATTTGGCGTGTTGCAGGACGGTGGCCCGCCCTGCAACACACCCAAATCCGCCTGTCACGTGATCGGTCAATTCTCCTGCATGAGCAGAGAGGCAGGCAGGATCTGACGATTACCTTCTCCCTTCGCAGATCGTTGGATAATGCCTCCGAACTGCACATGTGCAGTGTTGACGTCACGCCAGGAGATCAACATGTCAGCTGGAGTGACGTTGCGTACTGCACATGCACAGATCGTCAGAGGCATTATCCGATGGGGATGCACTATTCAGTAGAACACCGGATCGTGAGGTGGGTTGAATCGCAATTTTTTTTTTTTTTTTTTTTTTTTTTTTGAACGATTAATCATGCAGCTCTAATGTGTATGTGTGAATGTGAGTTGGGGGTCCTTGGATTGTAAGCTCTTTCAAGGATAGAGACTGATGTGAATGTTCAAAATATATATATGTATGCTGCGTAAACTGATGGTGCTATTCAAGTACCTGTAATAAAAAAAAAAAAGTAAAAATAATTAAGGAAAAAATAAGTAAGGAGAATCGCTCTCCTTAGCTTGTATATGATGTTATATTTTTTATTTGCTAGGAGAAATCTGGCAATACTTAATTTTTCTGTCTCTTCACAGCCGGAGGTCTCCTGGATCCCCAATAAACATTACTCTGGAATATACGGCTTAATGAAACTAACCTTGACCAAAGCACTGCCGTCCGACCTGTCGAAGGTCATCGTCCTGGACACAGACATAACGTTTGCCACTGACATTGCTGAGCTGTGGGCTATCTTTAGAAGGTTCACAGGTAAGTCCCGGAGGTGCTTTGTTTGTCCTGTACAGGATGTAGGTTTTCATGTCGTCTCTCACCATGACCAAGCTCTCCTTCTGTAAAGATTTTTGCTGTAGGAGCTCGGCAATCTAGTCCTGATGGCGGTTTATCTGTTTCCCACTCTGATGTGCTTTTATTGCTATCTGTGTCCTCCTTCTGCTGAAAATGTTGTAGTTCCACTTACATCTGATGTGTTTGTGTTTTGGTGACAGGGGACCAGGTTCTGGGTTTAGTGGAGAATCAGAGTGACTGGTATTTGGGAAACCTCTGGAAGAACCACAAACCTTGGCCAGCGCTGGGCCGCGGCTTCAATACAGGTACATTTTCATTTATTTGGGTCTTATAGCACAAGCCCAGTGTCTGCCAGTGCAGCTTCACCAATTCTTATGTTCTTGCCATTATATTGTTTAAAGGGGAACTCCTTCATGAGAGAATTTGTAAGCTGCCTTCTGACCTCGCCCTTTAAAAAAGGTTCATTTTAGTGGCTTTAGTGCTTTGAGTAGCTGACCCAGAACTGCTAGAGATCATTTTTAGGATTACGCTGGTCCTGAGTCTGTGACCTATACTGTATGTATAGAGCCATGCATATGGAGAAGGAGGTCATCTTTCATGGGCAAGTGAATAGATAGTGCTGGATCCTAGGTCATATATATAGTATCGGGTTGGACCCCCTTTTGCCATCAGAACTGCCTTCATTCTTCCTGCTATAGATTCAACAAAGTGTTGGAAACATTCCTCAGAGATTTTGGTCCATATTGACATGATGACATCACCCAGTTGCTTCAGATTTTCCGGTTGCACATCCATGACACGAATCTCCCAATCCACTGTATCCCAAACGTGTTCTATTGGATGAGATATGGTGAGTGTGGAGGCCATTGGAGTACAGTGATCTCATTGTCCAGTGGTGAGATGATTTGAGCTTTGTGACATGGTACATTATCCTTCTGGAAGGAGCCATCAGAAGATGTGTACACTGTAGTCCTAAAGGGATGGACATGGTCAGCAACAATACTCAGGTAGGCCCTGGTGTTTAAAGCATGCTCAATTGGTACTGAGGGGCCCAAACATTACACCACCAGCCTGGACCATTGATACAAGGCAGGATGGATCTGTGCTTTCATGTTTATGCCAAATTCTGACCTGACCATCTGAATTTCGAGGCTGAAATCGAGACTCCTCAGACCAGGCAACGTTTTTCCAATCTTCTATTGTCCAATTTCAGTGAGCCTGTTCTTAGCTGACAGGAGTGGCACCCGGTGTGGTCTTCTGCTGCTATAGCTCATCTGGTTCGATATGTTGTGCGTTCAGAGATGGTATTCTTCATACCTTGGTTGTAATGAGTGGTTATTTGAGTTACAATTGCCGTTCTATCATCTCAAATCAGGCTGCCCATTTTCAACATGGCTTTTTCGTCCACACAACTGCCGGTCACTGGATATTTTCTCTTATTCCCACCTTTCTCTGTGAACCCTAGAGATGGTTGTGTGTGAAAATCCCAGTAGATCAGCAGTTTTGAAATACTCAGACCAGCCTGTTTGGTGCCAACAACGATGCCACGTTCAAAGTCACTTAAATCCCCTTTCTTCCCCATTCTGATGCTCCATTTGAACTTCAGCCATTGTCTTCACCACGTCCTAGATACCTAAATGCATTGAGTTGCTCTCATGTGATTGGCTGATTAGCAATTTGTGTTACCAAGCAACTGAACAGGTGTACCTAATAAAGTGGCTGGTGAGTGTATATAGATATAGATAGATATATAAATAAAATCTCATTGGTCAGTTTACTGGGCTTGTCAGCTTCTACACCCCAGAGTGTTCCAACAGTTTCTTTGTTTTTTAGTGCAAAAGAGAAGATCTAATAAGGGTAAAGCACCACAACACATTGATGGCCCAGATACAATTTTATTCAATTTATAGGATCACATACAATATTTAAAAAGGGAAGCCAAATGTTTTGGGGTCCAAGAAACGATCCCCTCATCGGGCTTTAAAATAGAAAACCATGTATGTCAAATGGCTTGCAGGCAAGATGTTGGTATTTTTACCAGTGTAATATCGGGCACTGATCTCATCAGCATGTGGTTTACCCAACCCACCACTTACCATATAGAGGCAGTTTACTTCTAATCTCTTCCGCAGGGGTCATCCTGTTGCTCCTGGACAAGTTACGCCTGATTGGCTGGGAGGAGATGTGGCGCGTGACAGCGGAAAGGGAGTTGATGAATATGCTGAGCACCTCCCTCGCTGACCAGGTAAGAAGAATAAGGTGATGGCTGCATTGTCTGCACACACTCACATTATCCCCTATATGATTAGCGGATCGATCTCTCCCATCCAGGATATATTCAATGCTGTTATAAAGAGCTCCCCCAGCCTGGTGTATCAACTTCCCTGCTACTGGAATGTGCAGCTGTCTGACCACACACGCTCTGAGCAGTGCTACAGTGAGCTAGCCGACCTCAAGGTGAGAGCACCATGGGTTGTTCACCCTTCATCCTCCCTTATTGCTCTCCATTCTGCATAGCATGTTCTTCTATCCTGCTACTAATTTGTTTATATCATTATTATAGTACTTCAACATTCTTTATGTCATTTTTGTATTCTGGCATGGAAAAAAAAGAAATAAAAGAATCTCTTGCTGCAGTACTCACCATTTCCCCAACACTGTCCTCAGCAGATTTTCTGCACCATGATCTGTTCCAGAGCCAGTCCTCTTCCAGAGTGCATAAATGCCCAGTGTCATTCAACCCACATCCTGTGAGCCCAGGCTGTCATGGACACCTCCCTGGGGGCAGGTTATCACTGGCATTGGGTTACAGGGTTCTTGGAGGGAACAGCTCTAACAGAAATGAGTGCCACTCTGTCCAGGGGTAAGGGCTGCCCACTTCTACGTCCCAGAAAAATGGAAAGACCAGTAACATTACATGACAACTGGTTTTGGAGACCTATAGAGTAATTAATATATGCCCGCCCTTAATGCCCAGGAGGGTGGGGCAGATCAGCAATCATGTGATTGGCTCTGTGATTGGCTGTCACAGGAGTCACGTGATCGCAAACTGATCCTGCCGGCTACAGATGTCTTCTCGGGACATAGCATGTTTTTGGCAGCTCAGTCTTTGTGCTCGGAGCGTGCAGGGAGTGCGTTTCCAGCAAATTAACGCTGCCCACCCGGCGATGCACGTGGGCATCAAAGCCTAGCTTTTTGTCACCACACATAAAGGGGTTACTGCAGCGTAAAGGGGTTACTGCAGCGTAAAGGGGTTAGAAGGAAAAAAAATTACCGGAGTGCAGACACCAATAGAAATTTTTTTTTCTGAAATTGAAAATTTACTAGATACTGGAGATGTTAACCACCTGATAGTTTATTCTCTTGGGGTCTCTTATTGATGAGATCTCTGTGCTGAGTTCCCGGGCCAGCTGTGCCCATTATAAGGAGCTCCCACTCACCCTGCTGGATGTTATAGCCATTTTATACTCTGAAGGATGTAACCAGAGGAGCTGGAACACACAGCGGTGGCCGGGGATATCTAAAACTCCCAGGTGAACAGGAACAGAGTAAGTCGGGGGATTTTTGCTGTTGGGGTATCAAAGCTATAGGAAAAAAGGGGGACTGATTAAGCCCTATGGACCTCACCTACAACTTTTGTTTAGACTGATCCTTTAAATTGATTTGCAGCAGAGCCCCCATAAAGCTGGTACACCAAGCTATGTATTATGGCAATAGTTCATAAATTTATTAGACACAAGTCTTTTCTGTTTCTTGTTAGGAAAAGTGTGAAGAGTGTGAGTGGAAGGAATTTTAAATTCTAAATGTTCTCCTTTGTTTCCCCCATGCAGGTGATTCACTGGAATTCCCCCCACAAGCTCCGTGTCAAGAACAAACATGTTGAGCTGTTTCGTACTCTCTATCTCACCTTCTTGGAATATGATGGGAGCCTTCTGCGGCGGGAGCTGATTGGCTGCCCTGTGGACAAGGAGCAGAGCAATGAGGTGGACCCATGTTATAATTTACACTGACAAGCTCACATTTTATATTCTGTTCTGCACTGTATAGTCGGATGTACATACGCTTGCTCAGACACGCACCAGAGGAGCTTAGAATGAAAATCAGTTTGTAAAAGAGAGAGCAGGATAAGAGCATACAGGATGGATAAAGTCATGACTCCACTAGTTCTGTTTATTAAAAAAAAAAAAAAAAATAGATATAGAGATATAGCTAAATATAGAGAGAGCTATAGAGATCTTCGTCGTCTCAAACACTGCTCTTATTGATTGTGAGTACCATAAATGGGCAGCCAAAGCTTGTTAGGTTTAAATAATCTTGGTCTATTTTTTCCCCTCACTAAATGATTTGTCAATCTAACTCAGGAAGACGACTGCTGAGATTTAATAGTGGTAAGCTCCGGCAAGGGATTGGTGACATCTCTTTGGCTGTAGCTCAGGCAGGGTGATGAGAGCTCCTTGGTGGTAGCTCAGCCGGGGGTGATGGCAAAATCTAATTGGTGATAGCTCAGGCTTGGTTATGGTGAGATCTCCTTGGTGGTAGCTCAGGCTGGGTGATGGCCATGTCTCCTTGGTGGTAGCTCAGGCTGGGTGATGGCCAGGTCATCTGGTGGTAGCTCAGGCAGGGTGATGGCCAGGTCTCCCTGGTGGTAGCTCAGGCAGGGTGATGGCGAGGTCTCCTCGGCGGTAGCTCAGGCAGGGTGATGGCCAGGTCTCCCTGGTGGTAGCTGAGGCAGGGTGATGGCGAGGTCTCCTCGGCAGTAGCTCAGGCAGGGTGATGGCCTGGTCTCCTTGGTGGTAGCTCAGGCTGGGTGATGGCCAGGTCTCCCTGGTGGTAGCTCAGGCAGGGTGATGGCCAGGTCTCCCTGGTGGTAGCTCAGGCAGGGTGATGGCGAGGTCTCCTTGGCGGTAGCTCAGGCCGGGTGATGGCGAGGTCTCCTTGGTGGTAGATCAGGCCGGGTGATGGCGAGGTCTACTTGGCAGTAGCTCAGGCAGGGTGATGGCCAGGTCTCATAGGGGTTAGGCCGCCTCAAGGTGGCCAACCAACACTCTTGGGAATCCATATACTGGTATTCTCAGGTGATCTTGGAGCTTGTTAATGCAACAGCTGACCAACAGACTTGTCCCTGAGAGGTTATATTTTGCCTGCACACCTGACTACTCCTTTAGTTCCATGCCAAGTTTGCAGCCCTCTTTTTTTTTTTATATTGCACATTTGAATTGAGTCTTGGGATCATGTGACTTGCATGACAGCACTAGTATCTCATCGTTTGGCTGCTTAGGTATCCACTCCTGTCACATTGTGTGGGTGGAGTGTCCTCGGACTTGCTTGGACATTACATTACAAAAGGTTTGGGGCTTCTTCTGTCCCAGTGGCTGAACTGAGCAGCATGGTTGCAGAAGATGGCTATGAGCAGTAGGGAGGGCGGCTGCTAAGTAAACCGATTTTGCTTTTCCCTGCATGGATAGGTTCACTTGGTCTTCCCTAGAGAATCACTTTATTATGTTATGTGACAGGTACACTTCATCATAACGTATATTGCTTGGTTACACTGTTTACTATTGTTATTTCTGGACTTTGTACACAGGCTGCTCTGGAACAGCTGGACGAGGAGGATGTCTGTTATGACTTCCGCAGAGAACGTTTGGCATCCCACCGTGTCCACCTCTCCTTCCTCCCTCATCAGACTCCCCCAGAGGATCCTAATGATGTCACCCTGGTGGCTCAGCTCTCCATGGATAGGTTGGTTTGGCTCCATTGACATGCACTTTGAGGGAAAAACACTTAGTAGCTTCACACTGCCCCGCTGTGCTTTTGTTACAGTACAGCTAA
Source organism: Lithobates septentrionalis (assembly GCA_037952835.1). Taxonomy (NCBI): domain Eukaryota; kingdom Metazoa; phylum Chordata; class Amphibia; order Anura; family Ranidae; genus Lithobates; species Lithobates septentrionalis. Next base: position 131,150 of record JBBDGP010001934.1, on the reverse strand, counting down.
CCCATGGTTTTTGTGCAGATTAGCTGCACTTTGCCATAGACGTCTATGAAGTCCTGTGGTTTTGGTGCAGTTGGTTTTAGAAAGTGCACCATAGATGCAGCATGCAGGAGTTTTGGTGTGCTCTCTGAAACTGCAACAAAACCACAGGACCTCATAGAAGTCTATGGGAAAGCACAGCTAACCCGCTCGAAAGCCGTGGGTTATCTGCACTTTGCCCAAAGCACAGTGGGATCGCAACGGGACAGTGTAAAGCCGCCCATAAGGTGTGGCTTTTAAGTGTTAAAGGAGAAGCTCACCTTTCATAATGTTACACCATTATTCAGGGAGTAACGTGTTATGAACAGACGGGCCCTGCATCTTCTCCACACAAGATAGCTGTCACAATTTAAAAAAAACACACCTACCTGTGAATGGAAAAAGACAAATTTCAGCAGCCTTGTAGCTTTCAATGAACTACCACGGCGCCGTGGTAGTTCATTGAGTCTTCCTGTCAGAATGTATGGAATTCCACGTATGAGGTGCAAGCCGATACACTGACAGATCTGCAGGAGACCTGCATGGCATCAGTGATCTGCTGATCGGTGGTGTAATGCTTTACAGGCTCCTGCAACAAAAAATAATAAATGCACATTTTTTTAACTTGCAAAAAAATGTGCATTGATAATTTTTTGTGAAAAGGTGAGCTTTTCCTTTTAAAAGTATGGGATTTCATTTTTTTCTTTAAATCATACTTGCCTGTGTGGATGCAGCATCCGTCCGATGCCGCATCTGTCCCCTGCCAGCTCACTGGAGTGCTGGGCTGTGGAGGGAGTGGGAAACGGAAGCGACTGGCTGAGGCTCTCAGCGGCTCACTGAGAGGCTGAGCCAGATTCTGGTCCAGACATGTCGGCAGATCCCGACCATATTGTTGCAATCTTTCCCGAGCCTGGACCGTCTCTAATGTCCACCCGCTGTTTGCTGACAATGGGTCACGAGTGCAAAATGATCTACACTCCTGTGATCCAGCTTTGGTTGTACTTCTCCTTTAAAGGACACCTGTACCTGGAGAAATCGGGGACTGTCATTGATGACCTAAAAATGTTATTTGCTTGACTTTCATACCGATTTATTGTCGTCTGTACTGGATCACTGATCTGAAACCAGTAGATAAGGATTTCACTGTCCGGTTGCTTGTTCTAGGTCCGTCTTTCTGAGAGTACAGAGGTAAATTAAGCCACATTCACATTTTCGTGATCTGGTGCGGTGCAATAACGCACAGCATGACGCAGGTTAATGTGCCTTACATTAAGGCGGCCCTCATTTGAATGGGCTGCTGATGGACCAGAAAGCACACCTGCACCATTTGCTCTACCATGTTCTGCTGGCACTGCAACACCGGTGCGTCGAGGGTGCGTTCCTTTTAGTGCGCCGTGTATGGCACCTTACCGCAATAATGTATGAAGCCAGCCTTGATGCTGATGATCTAAAAAGTTATAAATTTACAGTTATCAAAATAATAATCGCAAAGGTACATAAAGGGAGATGCAAGCGCACCCTTTTCCCACAGCATTGCCTAGTTGCAGCGTCTTCTTCTTCTTATGTGATGCCTTTTATAATAACTTTGACCAATAAAAGCAAATGTGTAACAGCAATCACCCTAATTCTTCTTCATCCAAAACACGTCTCCTCATGTCAGTTTGTTCTTCTTTTTTTTTTTTTTCTCATTCTGTAACACTTTTGATCTCTTCTGTGTCGTGGTGTTTTTTTTTGTTTTTTTTAAAAAAGTACCGTACAGTAGGGTGGATTTGGCAAAAGATTGTTTCATTTTTATAACAAATAAAGAATGAGAAGAAAAAGAAAAAACTGACATAAAGCTGCATCGTTTAGAATTGTATGGTGTAATATTACAATTCCAATAATTATACCCAAGTGGATATCACTTCATGCAAAATATTTGTGCCGAGGCATATTCTTGGCATGCACGCGGGAGCCGCCAGTCGTGGCATGACCCCTATTAGAAACGGCACGATGTGCCCTTTCTAAAGGGCGCATGCGCCGTAGTCATCGCTGCTCATCATTTTAGTTAAATATCTCCTAAACCGTGGAGGTTTAGGAGATATTTCAAGCACCTACAGGTAAGGTAAGATTATAACCCCTGTCAGATTTTTTTTTTTCCGCCATCTGTATCCCATTGCAGAGATTTTCCTTCACTTCCTGTCCCATAGCCAAACAGGAAGTAAGAGGAAATTCCTGCAAATTTAGGGAATTCCCTGGGGCCCCCCCAGGTCACCAGAACTTGTGTCTCCATTGGAAGATTTCCCCTCTATTACTTTTCTGGGGACAACCCAAAATTTGTGATTTTTCTTTTATTTTCACTTTCAATGATAATTGTAAACGGGACAGATAGAGAGAGTGAATCTCCTCAATGGGGACACAGACAGCAATAAAAACTGACAGGTGTTCTAAATCCCTCTCCACTCTATCCAAAACTAAAAGTTTTGCCTTTAGTTATACAGTAAAACCTTGGTTTGAGAGTGTTTTGCAAGACACCTTTTTTTTTTTTTTTTTTTTTAAATAAATTTTGACTTGATATACAAGCGATGTCTTGATATGAGTAGCGTCATGTCACAACAGAGTATAAAAGAGAAGAGAGGCGCCTCTAAGTGTAGCAATATTGTTACATTTAATGAAGATACAACATTTAGCAACATATTGCTACACTTAGAGGCGCCTCCCTTCTCTTTTATACTCTGGAGCTCCTGCTGGATTTTGCTTCTAATCCCCTTGTGGAGGCTTCCATTTGTGGATGAGCATTTTATGGCTACACAACCACATTGCTATAATCTCTTTATATGGACTATAAACTGAAGGACCTAGGAATAAATGGTTGTGGAACGAATCGTTTGAGTTTCCATTATTTCTTATGGGGAAATTCACTTTGATATACAAGAGCTTTGGATTACAAGCACGTTTCTGAAACGAATTATGCTCACAATCCAAGGTTTTACTGTACTTTAAGGTGAACTTTGTAAAAATGTTAAAGGACCTGCCAAGCCACGATATATAGAAAGTTCTAGGTGAATTGGCCAGTGAGCCACCCACCTCATTTGTAACTTTAGCAGTAAGATGCGAGTTTATTGGTCATTCCACTGCCAGTAATATGATGAATCTCCTTCCACAGTAACATTTTTCATACAGTGTTGGGAACATTAAAGTGGAATTCAATACCTAACACCAATCCTGCTCTAAGCCTAATCTATCTAACCCTGTAAAGCAAAATTTGCTGTACTTACCTGTTCTGCAACCGATCCGCTCTGCAGCGGTGGAAGCTGTGTGCAGGAGAGAACCGACAACGGCTTTGAAATGGCTCGAAAGTTACGTCACCCATAGACTTACTATGGGGCTTCTGTTGTCGGCTGCCTCCTCTGCACCCGCCCACACAGAGAAGCCGCCGCTGACAGCTCAGCGTGGGAGCGGAGCGGCTGCAGAACAGGCAAGTACAGCGATTTTTGCTTTACAGTGCTAGATAGATTAGGCTTATAATGTAGTAGAGAGCAGGTTTTGAGTTAGTTGGGTTCTGACTGTATTTCCACTTTAAAATGGAGATCTTTAATCCACAACTGTTGGAAATTTGTTCTCCCAATAGATGCCATTAATTTAAGTATTGGTTCTGGATGGAACGACGCTTTCAAGATCCAGTAATATTTTTATTTTATTTTTTCCCCCTAGGCTTCAGATGCTGGAACTTATTTGCCGCCACTGGGAGGGCCCCATGAGCCTGGCCTTGTACCTATCTGATGCAGAGGCTCAACAGTTTCTGCGCTACGCACAAGCTTCTGAGGTGCTGCAATCTCGGACCAACATTGGCTACCACGTGGTGTACAAGGAGGGCCAGCTGTATCCGGTGAACCTCCTGAGAAACGTGGCGCTGAAGAACGCACAGACCCCCTACGTCTTCTTGTCTGACATAGACTTTCTGCCCATGTATGGACTGTATGACAGCCTGAGGTTCGTTTTTATATTCATAGTATATGTGTAGAAATGTATTCGTCTTAAAGACTCCAGCAAAAAAATTTTTTATTTAGTGGTATGCAACAATGAAAAGAGAACTTCACAGAATAGGCGGTCCAAACAATATAGTATATAAATGATCAGTAAATGCATCCTACCAAATATAGGGTCACTCAGGGTAATTACCAGAGAATAAAGCTGTAGGTGGGTGTGCAGGGTACCCAGGTACCTAGGATGTGAGGTAGAGGTAAGTCCCGCTACCCTTGAAGAACAGTTATTAGTACGTGGGGGAAGTGTTATGCGGGGTGGCAAATGTCTTTTCTTTCAATCTTAGTGTGAAGCTTTGCAAAATGGCTAGGTATAGCGGGTCACAGCAACTAATAAATATATATATATATATGCAGACACCACATTTGACTGATAAGCTGCAATATATGGCATTTTTTTATTTTTGGGTTTAACCCTGGAAGATGGAACTGTTCTCATGGATCACCAAACAAATAATCTCCAAACAAATAATCTGTATAACAGAGGGAGTTGTTCTGTAGTTCAGGAGTAAGCTGGGCACAGGTGATATCAGGTCAGAGTATACAAAATTATGAGCCCAGTGGATTTCTGGCAGGATGTTTTTTGTGCACCTTGAACAGTTATAACTAAACGCATGTAATGGTCTGTTTTAACAGGAAAAGGGAGCAAATTGTTGGGGGTAGACACAAACACTTAAAGCCAAAAAGTGTCAGCTAACACAAAACTTTAAAGGCTGCATAGAAATGTTTTAGAATAGTAAAACTTTTATTTTGTTACTTCTGTCTTTGTGAATGTTCCTCTTGGATTTTTTTTTTCCTGAAGGAAGTTTAGCTTTTTTTTTCTCTTTAAAGTGAATCTGGCACATAAACTCTTAGTCGTGAGCTTTGGAGCATTGACCGCTCGGCTGAAATTCCTTTTGCTAACTGGGAAATTGATTTAGAATAAATATTTTGGATTTTGGTGTTCCTATTGGTTTTCTGTTTGTGTGTGTGTGTGTTTTATATGTATGTATATATATATTAATATGTATGTGTGTGTGTGTGTGTGTGTGTGTGTATATATATATATATATATATATATATATATATTAATATGTGTGTGTGTTTTTTTATTTATTTTATCTTTTTCCTTATTGTAAACGTGATATGTCGTCAAAAAAAACAAACAAAATGACAGAATAGCAAACTGCACACATACTTTAACAATTTGATGCGATCGGGGTCGTCCTACGGGGTCTTGTAGGTGGGCAGATGCCGAGGGCTTTCAGATGCGTTCAGTTTGTGTTTGAGATCTGCTTGGAAGTAAGGTTCTCGCACACCCAGACCTCACTCAATATCTACATTTATTCAAAATAAAATATGACATTTTTGGGGGTTGTGTAGACTAGAGTCCCCTTTTAGACTGCATATTGTACTGAATACATCAAATATTGGATTGATTTACTGATGTGCAAACCACATCATTGCTTGCATCTGAAGAACAGTGTCACCCCACCTGTATTTACCACCACAGCACCAAAAATCAAATGGGGCAATACCAGCAAGCTGAGAATTCATTGAGCTTGTTGAGATCAGTTTCAGATGTTTCTAGGTACAGTCTGAGTCCTTCTGACCTATTAAGCTCCTTTTTGCATTCCCATTGGATTTTATGGGGAGAAAAGCATTTTTGATGCAAACGCCAATGTATACAGGCCCTTTTAAGACTTCTTATCAGATTTTTCAATGAATGTAATTTTGTCAAGCCTATCCTCAATGGACCTATGTAACCACTTTTCTCTCCTCCCCTCCAGGAAGTCCATAGTACAGGAGGACATGGCTAACACTCAGAAGGCCCTCATTGTCCCAGCCTTTGAAACGCTGCATTACCGTCTGTCCTTTCCCAAATCCAAAGCAGATCTTCTCTCCTTGCTGGATATGGGGATGCTCTACACCTTCCGGTAAGACTGGGCACAATGTGTAGCACACGCTTTTGGTAAAGTGTCACACCATTATTTTCCCTGCATGGGCTAGTTAAACCAGTGTCACCCAGTGCTTTTGTTGCTAGTAATAAAGTTATAAATCTGTTTATATTAAGCTTCCTGTCATAAAGAAATTGCAATTGAGAAAAGGTCTGTGCCGTGATTCCAGGGAGTTGTAGTTCAGTCACTGACTTTTTTGCTTTGACTGGAAATTGGAACGTTGACTGTGATCCAGGTCTTCTCATCCAACATCTAGTACCTGACTTCAGAAATGCTCCTTTGGCTGAATGGGCAGGCATTCCCAAAGATGGGCTCTGAAATCTAGTGATCACTAGATAGCGTGGGAGATTGGAGAAGATTGGAGGCTGTTACAGCCACAAAGAAAGGCCAATGCCATATTACTAGCCCCATGGGTTTGGAACGGGATGTCCAATAAGCTCATATAGCTGTGATGGTTGTGTGTCTACAAACATTTGGCCATATGGTGTACTTTTAGAGAAGCTTTAGAACAACTTAGAATTTATACTTGTTAAAGCTACAAGTAGATGCTTCAATGTTTCTTCTTTCTGCATGATATGTTGTGATGAAGACAAAGGTAAGTGCTGCTACCAAGCTCTGTATTTGGGGAATTGCACAGAATTCCTTGACAGTAGCTCTATCAGGTAAGGTCCTGTCATCGGATGTATTGTAACCCCAAAACTGTCTCTCCAGATACCATGTGTGGAAAAAAGGACATGCTCCGACCAACTATGCCAATTGGAGAACAGCGACTACTTCATACCGGGTTGACTGGGCCCCGGACTTTGAACCATACGTGGTTGTCCGCCGAGACTGTCCGGAATATGACCAGCGTTTCCTGGGCTTTGGCTGGAACAAAGTGTCCCACATCATGGAGCTGGATGCTAAGGTACAATGTTTTGTCTATCACCTGACCTCATCCTAAATTCTCCTCAAGGGGTGGTAATAAGTTATATCTTGTGTTATTTATCCAGGGGTATGAATTGGTGGTGCTGCCCAATGCTTTCATCATCCACATGCCTCATGCTCCCAGCTTCGATATCTCCAAATTTCGCTCCAGCGAGAACTATCGCGAGTGCGTCAAAACACTAAAGGAAGAATTCCACCAGGACTTGTCCAGGAGATACGGATCAGCAGCTCTGAAATACATTGCAGCTGAGAGGAACCGGTGATGGGATCAAAATAGATTTGTTCTGGCTAACTGCAATAGAGAGGTAGGACTCTTGAGAGACAGACCTCGCCGCGCTCACACGGAAAGCTGTAAGCTGAGTGAATCAAGCCGCACCGTGCCTGTTGGCTCCACTGCCTTACCCGGAGAGGGAAGTCTGCATTGTTCTTCTGGATCCGCGTGCCTCAGTCGAGAACGGCTGCAACGGTTGAGCGCTTCAACACTGCATAGTTTTCTCTTCTTGCCTTCGGAGGCATCTGCAGACAATCAACCGAATTCCACCATCTCATGCCTGATGCCAATATGTAGTCACAGACACTGAAGTCTTCGGAAACGACCACTTATCCTGATTTGATGTAAGAATGTTATATATTTTATTTATTTATGATTCATATCAAGTCGGACATTGTGCTGAGGACAGGACGGGATTCCTGCTTGATACTTGATTACATTTTTTTAAGAAATTGAATAAAAATATGTACTGTTTCTTATTTGGTTTCCAATTTGCATTTTATGTTGCAGAGATATTTGTAGCCTTGTGTAAAGGGTTTTGGGGGGATGGGGGATCGCATATCGTAGGTTAAAGGTGAAGTATGGACTTTGAAAAAAAAAAAAATAGATAGATAGATATAGAGATAGATAGATATATATAGATATAGATATATATCTATCTATATATATATATATATATATATATATATATATATATCTATCTCTATCGTGTTAGTCTCACTTCAACTAGTTTAAGGCTTGACACCATAAAAAAACTAAAGTTTATGCAGCTCTGTATAAGTACCTGTTTATATTAAGCTTCCTGTCATGCCAGGAGCACATAGACTAGAAGAGGGAGGGTCAGCATTAGGAGCCAGTCCATGCACATTGGGGAGTTTTCAAGTATTTTGTCCAATCAGCAGGCCCAGGCTGTGAGGTGCCACCACTTCATTCCTTAACTAAAACAGAGAAATTGACGTCATGCTTTTGGCTGTGGCAGGTGTAAGAATCACACTTACAATTCTTTTGGGGGGGGGGGGGGGGGGGTTAAGACCATTCACATACACTATACTATCAAAAATATTGTGACGCCTGCCTTTACACGCACATGAACTTTATTGGCATCCCAGTCTTAGTCTGTAGGGTTCAATATTGAGTTGGTCCACCCTTTGCAGCTATAATGCGCCTTTCACACTGGGGCACATTAGCAGGAAAGCGCCACTAGTTTTAGTGGCTCTTTACCGCTGTTATAGTGGTGCTATTCATCCACTAGCGGGGTGCTTTTAACCCCTGCTAGTGGCCGAGGGACAGGTTAATAGTGCTCGAAAGGCGCCGCTGAAAAGGGCTTTGGCAGCGGTGCCCATTCATTTTAATGGGCAGGGGTGGTGGAGGAGCGGTGTATACATCGCTCCTCCACCGCCCCAAAGATGCTGCTTGCAAGACTTTTTTTTTCCCTGTCCTGTAAGCGCACTGCTCCAGTGTGAAAGCACTGCTTTCACACCGGGGCTGCAGAAGAGGCAGTTTACGCAGGCGCTTTTCAGGTGCTACTTTTAGTGCGAAAACGCCTGTGTGAAAGGGATCTTACAACTTCAACTCTTCTGGGAAGGCCGTCCACAAGGTTTAGGAGTGTGTCTATGGGAATGTTTGACCATTCTTCCAGAAGTGCATTTGTGAGGTCAGACACTGATGTTGGACGAGAAGGCCTGGCTCGCAGTCTCCGCTCTAATTAATCCAAAAGGTATTCCATTGGGTTGAGGTCAGGACTCTGTGCAGACCAGTCAAGTTCCTCCACCCCAAACTGTTTTTATGGACCTTGCTTTGTGCACTGATGCTCAGTCATGTTGGAACAGGAAGGGGCTGTCCCCAAACTGTTCCCACAAAGTTGGGAGCATGAAATTGTCCAAAATATCTTGGTATGCTGACGCCTTAAGAGTTCACTGGAACTAAGGGGCCAACCCCAACCCCCGAAAAACAACTCCACACTATAATTCCCCCTCCACCAAATGATTTGGACCAATGCGCAAAGCAAGGTCCATAAAGACGTGGATGAGCGAGTTTGGGGTGGAGGAACTTGACTGGCCTGCACCTGTCCTGACCTCAACCCGATAGAACACCTCTGGGATGAATTAGAGCGGAGACTGCGAGCCAGGCCTTCTCATCCAACATCAGTGCCTGACCTCACAAATGCGCTTCTGGAAGAATGGTCAGACATTCCCGTGGACATCCTTCCTAGAAGAGTTGAAGCTGTTATAGCTGCAAAGGGTGGGCCAACTCAATATTGAACCCTACGGACTAAGACTGGGATGCCATTAAAGTTCATGTGTGTAAGGAGGTGTCCCAATACTTTTGACGATATGTGCATTTCATCTGTGTATTTGGCCATTTGCCTGGAGTTCGGCTAATCTGAAATAGGTCTTGATACAGGTTGGCTAATGGTTGAAATCAGACTTTGTTAGCTGATTGGAGGACTAACTAAGCAGAGAGTGCTTAGGATGAGCATCACCATTTTGGAGACCGTCTACAGAATTGTAGGCTATGAAAGGTGTTGTCCCCTTCCTTTTATAATGGCAGCCATATCGCACAGACTGCTGAGTTGTTGGCCATATGCGATGTTGGGGTTTACGCAGATTATTGCAGATTCCCACTTCTGATCTCAGCTTACTGTACAGAGACCATCTGAGGGTACGGTGCAGAGACCATCTGAGGGTACGGTGCAGAGACCATCTGAGGGTACGGTGCAGAGACCATCTGAGGGTACGGTGCAGAGACCATCTGAGGGTACGGTGCAGAGACCATCTGAGGGTACGGTGCAGAGACCATCTGAGGGTACGGTGCAGAGACCATCTGAGGGTACGGTGCAGAGACCATCTGAGGGGTACGGCGCAGAGACCATCTGAGGGTACGGCGCAGAGACCATCTGAGGATTACCGTACAGAGACCATCTGAGGGTACCGTACAGAGACCATCTGAGGGTACCGTGCAGAGACCATCTGAGGGTACCGTGCAGAGACCATCTGAGGGTACCGTGCAGAGACCATCTGAGGGTACCGTGCAGAGACCATCTGAGGGTACCGTGCAGAGACCATCTGAGGGTACGGTGCAGAGACCATCTGAGGGTACGGTGCAGAGACCATCTGAGGGTACGGTGCAGAGACCATCTGAGGGTACGGTGCAGAGACCATCTGAGGGTACGGTGCAGAGACCATCTGAGGGTACGGTGCAGAGACCATCTGAGGGTACGGTGCAGAGACCATCTGAGGGTACGGTGCAGAGACCATCTGAGGGTACGGTGCAGAGACCATCTGAGGGTACGGTGCAGAGACCATCTGAGGGTACGGTGCAGAGACCATCTGAGGGGTACGGCGCAGAGACCATCTGAGGATTACCGTACAGAGACCATCTGAGGGTACCGTACAGAGACCATCTGAGGGTACCGTGCAGAGACCATCTGAGGGTACCGTGCAGAGACCATCTGAGGGTACCGTGCAGAGACCATCTGAGGGTACGGTGCAGAGACCATCTGAGGGTACGGTGCAGAGACCATCTGAGGGTACGGTGCAGAGACCATCTGAGGGTACGGTGCAGAGACCATCTGAGGGTACGGTGCAGAGACCATCTGAGGGGTACCGTACAGAGACCATGTGAGGGTACCGTGCAGAGACCATCTGAGGGGTACGGTGCAGAGACCATCTGAGGGGTACGGTGCAGAGACCATGTGAGGGTACGGTGCAGAGACCATGTGAGGGTACGGTGCAGAGACCATGTGAGGGTACGGTGCAGAGACCATGTGAGGGTACGGTGCAGAGACCATGTGAGGGTACGGTGCAGAGACCATGTGAGGGTACGGTGCAGAGACCATGTGAGGGTACGGTGCAGAGACCATGTGAGGGTACGGTGCAGAGACCATGTGAGGGTACGGTGCAGAGACCATGTGAGGGTACGGTGCAGAGACCATGTGAGGGTACGGTGCAGAGACCATGTGAGGGTACGGTGCAGAGACCATGTGAGGGTACGGTGCAGAGAACATGTGAGGGTACGGTGCAGAGACCATCTGAGGGTACGGTGCAGAGACCATCTGAGGGTACCGTACAGAGACCATGACAGAACATTTGCTGAAAATCTATTAAAAGGGGCGCCAAGTGGATGGTTCTGTATTTGCTTGCTCAATCCTAGAGTTTGAAGTGTCACACCCCTGGTAACCCCCTTAGGTGTTGGTACGCCATCAGAGCTGAAACTCTCCATGCAGTAAATGTCACTGATGCATACAGCAGTCTGAATCGCACAGCACCGGCTCACTATAGGAGGCTTGGTTCTCTGGAAAATTTGACAGAGCTGGGAGTTCAATCTTTAAATGTAAGGGGATGCTGAATTCTAAACAAGTAATATGCTGAGGAAGCAGAGCCAGTTGCAGGATTTCAGTATTTTGGGATATCCTGACTTCAAGGGAGTTTGTCGCCAACTGAGAGAAAACTGAGTTTTATTTGGCAGGTATAAGAGGGGCTACAGTCTGAGAGGGAAGGGGTATTGGTTTTCCGTGTATGTAACCCAAACAATTCCTAATTGTCAGTCAGAATTTATATATAGAGCCAACAGTTTGCGCTGAACTTTCCATCATGAGGGCAGACAGTACAGATTCAATATAGGAATATGCCATTTGCGTTTTGCAAGGTGCGATGAGCGAACTATGAGGCTGCTATTGCTAGTTTCCTGGCTGCTCACCTAATCCTCTGGTTTTAAATGCTGTCAGTCACTGACCTGGACCAATGATGTCATAGTGAGGTCAGATCTTAATTGGCATATTTTTAGCCCGGTCAGTGACCAGGATGTTATTGAGGCCCCAGAATGAGCAGCTAGCATTTTCAGAGCTTCAGCAAAAGCAACTTTCACCTCTCCCCTTGAGAGCTAATAAATCCTAAAGACTATGTAGCTCCTTTTGAACCCCCAATCTAAGATTACGCAGGATATTTCCTTTACTTCGGAGTATATGATGTATGACAGTTGTTGCCTTTTTACACATCTCTAATTGGAATGCAGGATTTTTTTTTCCACCAGTTGCACAGAAATAGCAATTAAGCGTTGTGTGATGGCGCTCACCTCCCCCCACAGCATTATCCCTGAAAGAATTTGCCTTTTTAAAGCCAAATCTCCTGTATTCAGTCTCATTTTACAGGCTTAGGTTTCTCTTTTATCCCATGACCCAAAAGGGCGTACAGCTTCATGTTTATTCCACCCAGAATCTACTGCAGAAGCTTGGAGGAACAGCTTTGTATATAGGAAAGGACAGTTTGATGTATTTATTGGGGAATCTGGTCCTTCTAATAGCACATACAGGGGACATCTAATAGAACAAGTCTGAGCCCTATCCCAGCTAGATGTAGCCTAGGCAGAATATCTGCATGCCTTCCCAGCAACCTACAGTGCACATCCAGTACCCTGGCAGAATTTGAGTGCCATCTCGGCCACATACAGTGCAGCTCTGGTATCCTGGGCAGAATGTATGAGCCCAATCTCATCCACAGGTGCTGTGCACTGCCTTATTAATTTCAGTTCTTACCCTCTCCTGCATGAACATGGCCGGTGTTGCCAGCACAGCACCCCTTTATGTCACATACACCCTGATGATTCTGTGTACTACCAAGTCACTCATTTTTGAATACTTGGATTCATACTTGGCCTTGGTAACGTGTGTACATCATGGCACATTGTTGTTGCTTGATGCTCCTCTGCATGGATTTTGCAGTTTCCCAATGTGCATTTCCTTTATGGGAAATTTAAAGGATGCAGGGAGTGCAGTATAAGGTATTAAAAAAAACAAAAAAAACGTTATGGGACATGCTGAGCAGCAATTGTTAAATTTACCAAGTATATGCGCTTTATAATGCAGGCAGATACAAAGTAGCAATGTGTGTAATAAAGGAAATGGATAAATGGTGCCCTCTGCTGGTAGCTTTGTATAATTAAATCAATTATGGAAAAAGACTGCAGTAAGTAGCAGGGTGTAATTTGAAATGAAAGTTTTGAATGGTAGTATCCTGGAGGAAAAAATAAAAATAAAGGGTATCGCTTTAATTCCAAACACTTAGGGCGCCTTAATATCTGCCTCTTCTACTGAGTTATCGCACACATAACATTTGTGTGTTTAATGTGCATTGCAGTTAACCAAAAAACAGATCTGCGCCTTTTTTTTAAAGCCCGCTCAACACAATGCATGGTATGTGCTTAAAATAATATAAATAAATCTTACTACTTTTGAGTGTTATCCCAACCTGTCTCCACATGGTGGAAGGGGTGTATTTGCTCTTTATATGTACTGTGTTGTAGTGACCTACAGCGAGTTTGAATCACAGCTCAGTAAGAGGAATTTTTTTTTGCAGGGTTTATTCATGCTGGCTTCCGGGGGCTCTATTGTCACTGAAGGGTATCTATGTCTGCAAGTTGGGGGGGGGGGGGGCGCTGTGGGTCTCTATTGTCGGTGGCTCAAGTGTTGCTGGAGGAGGAGATCTACTGTTACTGGCCGTTGAAGGGTCTATTGCTGCCAGCTGCGTTTAGATCTGTTGTTGCAGGGGGGCCCCGGCAGCATGCATTGTATTTTTTGTTGTGGGTGATTCATTGTTGCTGACTTCAGGGAACCTAGATTACTGCTTTTCTTGTTAAACTACTTAGGACCACAAAATGATCCTTGGTTCTGTATTCTCTAACAGGGCAGTATTGGGAGGTGGGTAGAACCAAAGAACGGTGCTTGGAGGTGGGTGCGGGTGGAGACGAGGGGTGACTTGGAAAGGGGGTGTCCCTGCACCTATTCTGAGAAGAAAAAAAAAAAAGATACACTCTCTCTTGTGTCAAAGAAGAAGGTAGGAGAATAAAAAAAAAAACACTTTTCTGGAACAGCGGTGGTTGTTTCGTACTTTCACCATCCTTAAGGCTGGGTTCACACTGCTGCAGTGCGAATTTAGCGCGATTTTGATCCAATTGCGTTGCGAATTTGCATTGCGAATTCTTTGTGTGTTCTTGCAATTCTACTGCAAATTTTGCAATCTGTGGAGCTGAATTCGCATCGCACACGGATCAAACTCGCACAGAACCTTTTTTTCCCGCAGGTTATATTCGCAACGCGTTGATGTGAACGGCACTAATGTTAATCTATGTAATTTAAATGACTTGCGAATTTGAGCGATCGCAACGGCTCAAATTCGCAATAGAATTCGCAGCAGTGTGAACCCAGCCTAAAGGTTACGTTCACATTTAAAAAAAAAAAAACTGTGTACTTTTTTTTTTTTTTTTTTTGGAGCTTGCAAAGCATTGCACCCATAATCAGTGTATCGAGGGTGCAATGCTAGGCTTCTACAGATTCTTCTTCCAGCTTGTACTGAGGTGTACAGGCTTTCTGTTGAAAGAGATGGAGGAAATGTCAATGGACTACGAGTGGCGTGATTACCTCACTTGTATTCCATTGAGAATGTCTGCCGTGGTGATACAGATCTCTGTGAATGAATGGCTCAGCTGTGTTGCTCAGCAACGATACACCAAGAACCCAGTTCAATCATAAATCTTAGGCTCTAAACCTGCAGACCGCCATTTGTCTTTGTGAAAACCTAGACTCTTATGCTTGCGGGAAGGATGTGGAGTGCTGAGGCTACCAGCTACTGTATCAACATCGGCTTTATGATGTCAAATCTTCCACCCTCTCTGCAAAAGCTAACAGATCTTCATGCAGCCATGGCAGAATTCCTAAGTGAAGGCGTTGTTACCATTGTTCAAGCAGAAAGGTTTCTTCTCAAATCTGTTTGTTGTTCCTAAACCAAAAGGGGGTGACTGTCTTATACTGAAGCTTAAAGTGGTTCTAAAGCCTCAAGGTGTTTTCTTTTTTACCCTAATGCATTCTCTTACTTGATAGGGTGCTACATGGAAGGCAGGGGGAGCCAGAAGAGGGGGATTGGGTGCTGCTGTGTGCAAAGCATAACTTGTTTAAAAAAAAAATGACAACATTTGAAAATCACCTTAAAGCGGAGTTCCACCCAAAAATGAAACTTCCGCTTTAAGTGATGGTGAACCCCTGACATGCCACATTTGGCATGTCAATTTTTGGGGGGGAGCGGATACCTTCTTTTTAGAGCCATTCAGCTCCTACTTCCTCCGTGGCGCCTGAAGGAAGTTCACCTCCCCCCCCCCCCCCCTCCCTGCAATCTTCTGGGACATGTCACAGGTCCCAGAAGATTGCCTGGCCATTCACAGCGCGGCTCGCGCATGCGCAGTGTGTGCCCAGCTGTAAAGCCACAGCCGGGCGCCCACAGTAAGAATGCTGGTGCCGTGGAGTGGGGCTTTGTACTCCCGCATCGCTGGACCTGTGAGTGTCCAATTATTAAAAGTCAGCAGCTACACTCTTTGGAGCTGCTGACTTTTAGCCCGGGTTCACACCTATGCGAATTAGATGTGCATTTCCCCACATCTAATTCGCATAGTAGGAGAATGTGACCGGCTCCCTATGGACGCTATGGAGCCGGTTCACATATCTCCGTTGCGGCTGCGGAGCGCACGGCTCTGTTTCAGGGCCAAATTCAGGCATAGAATCGGCCCTGATTCGTCCCTGAAATGGGGACACACAGCGCTCCTGTGCGATCCGCAGCCCGTTATAGTGTGAACCCGGGCTTAATAGTTTTTTTGGTGGAACTCTGCTTTAAGACACACAATGTCTGATTTATTTTACAAATGTCCAATGGAATCAAACAGGGCCTTCATAGCCCTCTTCCAACAGCGACACTTTCTAGCCTCTGTGGCTGTCAAGGATGTATACTTACATGTCACCATCTTTTCAGCACATCAAAGCTACCAATGGTTTGCTGCGAGTACACAACACACTCAATTTAATACCCTTTTTTGATCTGTCTCCTGCGATTCAAGCTGCTAGCTCCAGTGCTGGCCTTGCTATGCTTTGTTCCCATAGTGGGATACTTGGATGATCGCCTACTGAGAACAATGGTTATCACAGGCCTTGTTGGATCCTGCACATTGGGAAATCGGCTCTAAAACCGACTCATTGCTTGCCATACCTGGGTCTGCTATTAGATAAGCTCAGTACAGAGTTTTTTTTTCTACTAGAGAAACTCTTTACTCCGTTCCCAAATCTGATGGGTTGCCTCCTTTTTGAGGAAGTCTCATTTGCCCAACGGGATTAGAACAACCTGATCTACACCAATCCTCCTCTTAAGCACCTTCCTTGACTACACCTCAGGAATGGGAGGTTATTCTCATTGCACTGAACTGCCCCAGGAGGGTCTGGTACTCCAACCTCAAACACAGACACACTCTGGACTCTCTCAGATCTTTTGTCCCAAGCACCAGTTAACCACCCTGCTTCATAGTTTCTGGGTTTGATGACTTAACTGT
Source organism: Lithobates septentrionalis (assembly GCA_037952835.1). NCBI lineage: Eukaryota > Metazoa > Chordata > Amphibia > Anura > Ranidae > Lithobates > Lithobates septentrionalis. The sequence goes on along the minus strand of JBBDGP010001934.1, from coordinate 114,615 downwards.
TGAAGCCTAGGTTATAAGAAATAAAAGGTTTTACTAAATCAGTCATTCCTATGCTACTGAACACCAGTCTGTCCACATCACAAAAGGTTAGCATACTTTGCCTGGTGCAAGGCAAGTAAATTTCATCCCTGGAAATACTCCATTGAGACAAATCTGGACTTTCTACAATCCAGACTTGATCAACATTTGGCTTTGTCATCACCTTTTTGCACTCTCACTCTTCACAAGGACGTTTTAGGGCCACAAGCCTTTTTTCTTCCCAAGGTGTCTCTATCTTCCACTTTCTAATCTCTGTTCTGCTCTGGTTCACCCCAAGGGTATATATATCCCTCTGTTGCTTGGATCTGGTTAGGGCTGTTCTTGCTCCTAGTCACTCCAGAAGGTTCCTGCCAGGAACAAATCTGTTTCCCCATTCCACCGTGGTTCAGGCAAGTCATTGTTCAAGCCTTAAAGGAGTTGTAAAGTCAGAAGGTTTTCTATCTTCATGCATTAAGATAAAAAGCCTTCTGTGTGTAGCAAATTCCCCAGCGCCCCATCTCTGTCCACAAGTCCCTGGACTCTCCTCATGATTGGCTGAGACACAGCAATGGCGCCATTGGCTCCTGTGGCTGTCAAAGTCGGTTAGCCAATCGGAGGGGAAAGGGGGGTGGGGCCGAACAGCAGCTTCGTGTCTGAATGGACATACAGAGCTGCAGCTCAGCTCGGGTGCCCCCATAGCAAGCTGCTTGCTGTGGGGGCATTCGACAGGAGCAAGTGACACGAGAAGAGGAGGATCCAGGCTGCCCCTGGGCAAAACCACCTGCAAAGAGGAGGTAAGTATAACATGTTTGTTATTTAAAAAAAAAAAAAAAATTTACAATTGCTTTAAGGGTAAGGTTATACCCATTACATATGAATTTCATTCCACAAGATCTGCAAGTGCTTCCTGGTAAAAGCATCAAAGCCTCCAGCATTTTGTATTACTGTGTATTATTTATTTATTTTTTCCTTTCTTGTGCTGTTCGGTGTCATTCACATGGTTGTTAAAACAATCTGTTCAGCAATGGCTTTACTACCCACCGAAAGTCTAATGAAGGGGCCAGCAGGGATCGTACACATGGCACAGCTAATTTAGCTCAACATTGCCTGTCAGATGTTACCACTGAAATTAATGGGGCCATGCCTCAACTGCTGGCCAAGCATTTGACTTTGCATTCAAATCCGCAAAAAAAAAAAAAGGGGCATTTAGGTGGCAGGAGCAGCATTTGGAAGCCACTACTCTTCTGCCCTATTAGTAGAATCATTTTTCAGGGGGCAGCAGAAATTGCTGCTCCCACAGTGAGCTTGGTCGTAGCACTGCTACCCTCCCCTCAGTTGAATTGCTTTGTGACATTCCAATGGTCCTGAATTCTACTGCGCCTGTGTCCCTTGATGAACTCGCCAAAAAAATAATTTTAAATCATGTTATTGCGGCAATTTAAAACATTTTTTTTTATACTTTAAGAAAATTCAGTGGGAATGTGTTCTCAAAACTGTAATGAAGGCTCATGCAGGGATTTGTCTAATGATAAAGGGTTGTTTTTATATTCAGATTTTTGGCTCAACTGAGGATGTAATGTGCATTTCTTCTCTTAGGGTTAACTTTTTTTCCAGCCTGTAAAATAATTTGGTCCGGATTTGTCATTCTAGAATGATTTTATTGGAGGTTTTAGTTAGAGGGATTTTTGACTTACCTTTAAATTCCATTATCTTGGAGTACTGTATACAAACTGGCCATTCATAGACCCTGCGTTACAGGCTGGTACCTTCAGGTGATTGGACACTGGCAAAGCTTTGCTGGACATGCCTACCCCACACTGAGACCTTAATTTTTTAGCAACCATTGCAGAGTAACAAAGGAAAGGAGGGGGGTCTCTGTAATGTAATCAAAGATTTGGACTTTAGATCAAAATTCCTCTTGTCTTCTCTATACGGTACAGGATCGATGGATGAATAAATAGAGTGGGCAACAAGGCAAACAGAACTGTAACAAGCCCAACTTGATAATGCTGAAATGCCACAGAAACTTGGACGTCCACCTGGTAGCACTTGGAGGAGACAAACGGCAGACCAGGTGGTGGATATGCAAAGTTGGGGAACGGGCTTGATGTCAGAATGCCCAGGAAACACCCCCCAATCTGCTGGAGCGGTCTTAGCCTTTTGAGCAATGAGTTGTCATCCACCTGCTAATAGTGGCTTTTGATCTGGATGGTTTTGTTTTTTTAATTAGAAACTGTGGCTTTACAATAAGCTCCAATAGTTCTGACAACATCTAGACCAGTGGTTCTCAACTCCAGTCCTCAGGACCCACTAACAGGCCAGAATTTAAGTATTACCTTGGGGGAGATGCAGACTAGAATACTGCAATCACTGAGCAGCAAATTACATCACCTGTGATGTATTTTAGTTATCTTGCAAACCTGGCCTGTTAGTGGGTCCCGAGGACAGGAGCTGGGAACCATTGATCTAGACGATGAACAGCAATCTCTTTGGGGTGCTTAGGGTCTACGTCTTTGTTAAGATGGATGTTAGGTACCATCTTAGGCACAAAAGTAGGTTGTGGGCGGAAGACTACCTTGTCATGGACCAGGAATACCTTCCTACAAGGGAGAGACACATCAGATGACGGAATGATCTTTTCTGCAAAGTGGCTATCTCATCTAAGAGCAATCCCTAGTATATCCTGCAGGCCAGAGAAAACCAAATTAGGATCCCAAGGAGGCCTAATTTGAGAAACATCTTGACTATGGGTTTTTACCAGGGAAACTTAAGCCAGAGGTTTTAGAAGAAAATTGACAAGGCTGAAACTCGTCCCCTTAAGAGTACTTAAGGCCTAAGTATGGTCAACTACCGCTTGTAGGAAGGCTAGAATGCAAAGCACAGAGAAATTTCTGGAACTGAAATGCCTGTGTGAAGACCTATTTTTCTAGAGATGTGGGAATAAGACACCCCCTGTCTTTGGAGACCTGGGTTTCAACAGCTATGCCATTAAAGACAGTGCTTGAGAAACAGGTTTGGATAGGGAGCCTTGAGATAGAAGGTCTGGCCTGCTTGAAAGAGGCAAAGGATCATCTTCTGGACCCACCTACCAGGTTCTCCTGAGCCAGTTTGGTGCAAAGAGAATCAGTGGTTTCTTCAGTTGCTCTATTTTGCAGAGCAGGCGTGGTAGAAAGACATACATGAACTGGTACAGGGTCCAGGGATTTACCAGAGCACCTGATGCCAGTGCTAGAGGATCCTGGTTTGCTGCTACAAATATGAGTAACTTATTCTAACCTGGAGGTTAGAATGTTCATAGATAGAGTTCCCCATTTCTGACATAGGAGATGTAAGGGTTTTTAAACAGCCCCAATCCCCTTTAGTCCAGCTGGTAATTTGCCATTCTATTTGTCCACTGGTGGGATGTGAACAGTAGAGAGGGCTGGATAGCGTTTCTAACCCTTAAGATGCTCAGATTTTCTTCCCATTAAAGCTGCCAGGTATCCTTTTGGTGGTTTATAAAGGCCACAGCCTTGACAGATTGTACCCCGATTGGGTGACCCTGAAGGAAGGAGGGTTTAGTGATTCAGAGCTAGTTCTATTGTTCTGAGTGCAAGTATGTTGATAGGAAGTTTGGCTTCCTTGGGTGAATATGTTCCCTGAACTGTTAGAGATAGGAAAACTCCTTCCCAGTCTATGAGACTGGCTTCTGTTACCACCCTCCACAGGTGTAGTAGAAACTACCTCTCTATTGTAAAGGCTGGATTGGAAATGCACCAAGCTAGAGCAGATCATAGAGAGGTTGAGAAAAAGAGCATGCTTGTGACAGTCAGCAGATGTTGCGTTGGAAAGGATTGAGTGAAGGCTTTGGCCTTGAAAGGGGCTGCCATGAGGCCCAGACAATCTCAGAGGAATGTCTCATTAATCTGAAGATCTAAGAATGGGATTATATAGAGATTTTGTTTTTGAGGAAAAAATAATTTGGCCTTGACTGTGTCCATCATGAGGCCTAACTATTCTAGGTGAAGGAGAGGTTGATAAGCAGACTTTAGAAAGTTGATTACCCAACCAAAGGCATGAAGCATCTGAATAGTCCTTTTGACATTTGCAGATAGTTGAAGGGGAGATTAGAAGAAGGTTGTTTAGGTACCTTGTTACCCAAATACCCTAAATTCAAGAAGGGGTACAAGAGCCTTTGTTAATTCTCTGGGTGCAGAGGATAGGCCAAATGACAGAGCGACAAATTGGAAAGGTTTGTCTATTACTAAGAAGCAATGATGAGATGTGTAAATAATATGTCGATTGTAAGCTCTAACGAGTAGGGCCCTCTGATTTGCAATTGTACTGTCTGCCCTAATGTTGTAAAGCGCTGCGCAAACGGTCGGCGCTGTATAATAAGCATCTTGGTTGTCTACTGATCCTAAAGTATTCTCCTTATCTCATAGAAGCTATAACAGACCTTGCAGATTCCATGCAAAACCTTAAAATGTGAAGGTACTGAAGAGTTTCTGGGCCAGGTTAGGACAAATATCCTTAAGTTTTAATAGATTCCTTTGCACTTATTCTCCAGAGGAACCATAAAAACCACTCCCTGGGACAAGAGATAGCTCAAGAGAAAATTTAGGTTTGTTTGAAAGAAGAAAACGATGAGGGATATTTGTACCTCCTTTGTTACAGGTTTCCTTTTGCTGGGTCCCAGACCTGTGGTTTCAGATGACCCAAATTCTTAGGAGTGATGGCACCTCTTCTTTGTGAAAAGGGTTGTGGGTGGACTTTCATCAAAAGAAAGGGCTTAGTTTTGGTTTGAACATGAAACCTGAGGTGAGCGATCAGGCCCTCTTCTGTTTGAGATGCTAGAAGACTCTGCGGGGAGGGGGTCTAGGAACCTTCTGTCGTGGAAAAATTACTTTCCCTTCTGTGACATCTTTAAAAGGAGAATATCTATGTGATGAGACATTCATCAAAGGGCATACATACGAAGCCTTGGTCAGGTAGGCCGCTTGTTGCGTGCCTGATAGAATCCGATGCAGAGACCGGTGTTAAATAGGTCTTGCCCCCTTACAAAGAAAGCATTGCCACTGAGCAGTTTTGCAGGGTGAATATTTGCCTGCACTTTTGCTGTGGTTTCCTTGCACCTGGTTTCCGCTATTGCTATGGCTGAGGGTATTCCCCTATGGAGTACCCCTGGGGTAGGGTGTGGAAATGGTGCAAGCATAAAGGTGTACGCAGCAACTCATGTGTCGACTGATTGGTAGCAAAGTCCTCGTGGCAAAAAAGGCAATAGGAAGTGCCCAAGTACCTTGTAAAAGGCTCTAGGTCAGTGGTTCTCAACTCCTGTCCTCAGGACCCAGTAACAGGCCAGGTTTGCAAGATAACTGAAATACATCACAGGTGATATCATTTGCTGTTCAGTGATTGCAGTATTCTAGTCTGCATCTCCCCCAAGGTAATACTTAAAATCTGGCCTGGTAGTGGGTCCTGAGGACAGGAATTTAGAACCACCCCTCTAGCTGGAAGTGGTGGTAAAAGCGCAACCAAAGATGTGATACAACACCTGATCTTCTACCTGACAGTACACTCTGAATGGTGGAGTTTTACCACCAAAGTTTAACACTACAAAATTCCCAGTTTCCTTATAGCTTTAAATGTAGAAGGAACACAATTTTGGAAACCTATAATAAGTGAAGCTAGACTATCAGTTCAGTACAGGGTAAACCCGTGTTACCTGTCTGTCACTGATCGCTAATTAGGGTCAAGGTTTTGCCCATCACAGTGGACATCCTATCCTCCCTTCTAGGACTATCCAGCCTGTGTCCTGTACTGTATGATTAAGATAGACTGATGTCATTTTTTGCAAAGTAACCACCAGGGGTCAATATGTACAAGTCTGTAAAGGATACTCCTGGTAAAAGAAAGTCAAAAAAGCAAGTTGGAAAACTTTCAAATAAATGCTGGACACTGGAAAAAAGTGCACATTTTGAATTCATATTATTTACCTGAAGGCAGCAGCCCAGGGTCTATTAATGTCAATCCTGTAGGAGTAAGACAGCCTTTTTATAGTTACATTTCAACTAAGGCCCCTTTCACACTTATGCGACCTGAAAGTTGCACGACTTTTCCACGACTTGAAGCAATGCCTGTGTATTCTTGTATAGGGACTACTTTGAAGTCGCACAGATATGAATGGTACTCATTGGAAATCTTGGGGTAGGACGTGTCATGCGACTTTGCAGTCCCAAGTCACACAAGTGTTAAAGGGGCCTTAAACCTCCTGTATAAAAGCCTGAACAATACCAAATCCAGTTTACTTTTTAAAGCTTGTGCATCAAAGAAAACAGAAAAACTTCCTTTACCTTCACAGACTAAGCTAAATCCTCCCATTTGTGTAAGTGACACCAAGTAATGCTGCACGCTGCCAAAATAAATTGTTAATGCGAAAAACCTAAAAAGCTGCTGCAAACACAAAATGTGTTCCCACAATGAAAAGCGATATATATTTATATGTAAAATAATGTGCTTGCCAAGCTGAAATAACCTAATCACATGTCAATAATATGCAGTTGCACTTGTTAATGACAGCATCAGGTAATAATCATAAACGTGTGCTAATGAAATTCCACGTGAATCAATACAGTGCATGTGACAAAACAAATCTTAAAATTATTAAAGCCCAATAAAGAATACTCAAAAGGGAAAATAGAATTATTTCAGTTTTTAAAAAGTACAGATTACACTGTGCAAAGGAGGAAGGCTCTTCACCGTCACATATTAAGTGCTCCACCGAAACCAGCAATTCCAATTTCAAGTCCAAAAGATGAAACAAAATAAAACGAGTGCAAGTGTTGGGAGGCTCTTCACCCTCATACATTAAGTGCTCCACCGCCAAACAAGTGATCCTCCAGCTGCTAAAATACTCGTTCACCTTGTAAGTGGAGCCATAAATACAGTGCATCCGGAAAGTTTTCACAGCGCTTCACTTTTTCCACATTTTATGTTACAGCCTTATTCCAAAATTGATTAAATTCATTCTTTTCCTCAAAATTCTACAAACAATACCCCATAATGACAACGTGAAAGAAGTTTGTTTGAAATCTTTGCAAATTTATTAAAAATAAAAAAAAACTAAAATAAATCCCATGTACATAATAAGTATTCACAGACTTTGCTCAATACTTTGTTGAAGCTCCTTTAGCACCAATTACAGCCTCGAGTCTTTTTGAGTATGATGCTACAAGCTTGGCACACCTATTTTTGGGCAGTGTCTCCCATTCTTCTTAGCAGGACCTCTCAAGCTCCATCAGGTTGGATGGGGAGTGTCGGTGCACAGCCATCTTCAGATCCCTCCAGAGATGTTCAATCGAGTTCAAGTCTGGGATCTGGTTGGGCCACTCAGGTACATTCACAGAGTTGTCCCGTAGCAACTCCTTTGTTATCTTGGCTGTGTGCTTAGGATCGTTGTCCTGTTGGAAGATGAACCTTTGCCCCAGTCTGAGGTCCAGAGCGCTCTGGAGCAGGTTTTCATCAAGGATGTCTCTGTACATTGCTGCATTCATCTTTCCCTCGATCCTGACTAGTCTCCTAGTTCCTGCCCCTGAAAAACATTGCAGCATGATGCTGCCACCACCATGCTTCACTGTGGGGATGGTATTGGCCAGGTGATGAGCAGTGCCTGGTTTCCTCCAGACATGATGCTTGCCATTCAGGCCAAAGAGCTCAATCTGTTTCATTAGATCAGAGAATTTTGTTTCTTATGGTCTGAGAGTCCTTCGGGTGCCTTTTGGCAAACTCCAGGCTGGCTGTCATGTGCCTTTTACTGAGGAGTGGCTTCCGTCTGGCCACTCTACCATACAGGTCTGATTGGTGGAGTGCTGCAGAGATTATTATACAGGATTTATATAGCACCAACAGTTTGTACTGTTTTCTCTCATGTTGTGAGGCGCTGCACAGTTACCATACAATACAGGTGGAATCAGAGAGCCCTGCTCCTTAGAGCTTACAATCGGGGGGGGGGGGGGGGGGGGGGCGCACGCGCATCAGGTTCTTGGTCACCTCCCTGACTAAGGCCCTTTTCCCCCCGATCGCTCTATTTGGCTGGGCAGTCCACTCTAGCAAGAGTTCTGGTGGTTTCAAACTTCTTCCATTTACAGATGATGGAGGCCACTGTGCTTATTGGGACCTTCAATGCTGCAGACATTTTTCTGTACTCTTCCCCAGATCTGTGCCTCCATACAATCCTGTCTCGGAGGTCTACAGACAATTCCTTGGACTTTATTGCGTGGTTTGTGCTTTGACATGCATGGACCTTATATAGACAGGTGTGTGCCTTTCCAAATCATGTCCAATCAACTGAATTTACCACAGGTGGACTCCAATCAAGTTGTAGAAACATCTTAAGGGTGATCAGTGGAAACCGGAGGCACCTGAGCTCAATTTTGAGTGTCATGGCAAAGGCTGTGAATACTTCTGTACATGGGATTTTTTTGTTTTTTTATTTTTAATAAATTTTCAAAGATTTCAAACTTCTTCCATTTTGTCATTATGGGGTATTGTTTGTAGAATTTTGAGGAAAATAATGAATTTAATCAATTTTGGAATAAGGTCGTAACATAACAAAATGTAGAAAAAGTGAAGCGCTGTGATTACAGGTCAATCAGGCTTATAAGAACCACATCGTGGTGTGATAATCCTCTGGCTTAAAACATCCGTCTGGCTCCTCTTTACATGAAAAACCCAGCTGGCCCCATCTCCAGCAAGAACTCTGCATATAGGAAAGAAAACCAGGCATATATAGTGTAGTGTGCTCATTTATAAAACAACTCGCCAATATAGCTACATTTAGTATATTTAAAAACCAGCATGTATAAATGCCTGTGCAGGCGCTCACATGAGAAGAGATCCAAGGACATACAAACTGGTCCGAGACCGACGGCATCTTGCTCTGCGGAGCTCTTCTTAAGTGAGCGCCTGCACAGGCATTTATACATGCTGGTTTTTAATATACTAAATGTGATTGGCTATATTGGCGAGGTACATCAGCAACCCAGAACATATTGGGACAGCACTAGGTGTGGTCAGGTACCGACTTACAAGCTAATGTTCCCTCCGCCATCTTCTCCTCCCAATGTGGTGCATCAAGGCACAGCTTACATGAGTGACAACTCTGCTCTGAATTCAGGAACATTGTTTCCAGGCCATCACAGGAAGGTGCATTAGGTGGACTTCACTGGTGGGGTCCAACAGGTATTTGTGGGACTTTGCAGAAGAGAAATCTGTAGGTGCTTCTGCATTGCACCACATTTGTTTTTAATGGGAGGCCAAGGTTTTACATTTAAGAAAACAAAAAAGACATGATGATGATGTTTTTCATTCACTTTTATTTAATAAAAATGTTAAAATAAATAGATACAAATTGATCAGATGCTCTGTGTTTACCCCCCTCCCACCCAGCCCTATCATGTCCCTAAAACTCTAAACACAGCTTTACCAAAACTGAAAACACGGACTTCCAACTTTACAGAGAAGGCAGAGTATTTGCAATTCACTACCATTGGGCTTGGAAAAAAATAGAATGTATATAAAAAAATGAAAAGAAAAAGAAAAAGTCCCCAGTACAATAGATAAGGTACACCTCTCAGTTTCATACGAAAACTTAATTATACAATTTATTTTTCTATAGAAAAAAAAAAAAAAGGTATGTTACAATATTTTCTTGGTTATGATATTGACGGATTACTTAACCCTAAAATGCAGCACGAGAGATGTGAGTGTTTCCTCACAGAGCAGAGTGTGAGTAGATGTAGACCAGACACCAACTGGAAGTCTTTTGTATTATTATGTTGAACTATTGCTCCTAGGCTTAGAACACAAAGGGCTACTGTCATGTAAACAAGGCCGAGAAATGTGAATGAAGCGCAACAGAAGGGGAGGGGTATACTGAAGATACATGTACTGCTCACATGTGGAGAGGTGGGGGAGGAGTGCTGGAACTGACGTAGGGAGATCTCCTCTATGTCTTACTCGGACTAGGAAATCATGTTTCCTACGCAAGCACGCCGTGTATAATAAGCCCTTGCATTTCACTGGGAAGGGAGCTTGGCCACAGCACAGGGAGAGCTTCCCTACCAACACTGCATTAGGAATGCACACAGGCGATGATGGGTTTGGGCACTGATACAGATCCTCCAGCTAGCGAGTCTACTGCAGAGGCCTGCTTCCTATACAGGTATCAACACTCATGACAGGTGCTCTTTTTCCCTGTAACAAAGCAGGTATAGAATGTACAGAGATGGGATTTCTGTGGGTTTTATTTAATAACAGTGCAAACAGCATTTCTATAGAGACAAGAGTCTCTAAAAGGAGGAGGACTAAGTCCATCGCTTTTGCACTGTTATTAGATAAGCATTTGTGTCCCTCGTAAAACAATTCACAGCTCAATAACACAATGGGGCTTATTTACTAAAGGAAAATCCACTTTGCACTGCAAGTGCACTTGGAAGTGCAGTCACTGCAGATCCGAGGGGGACATGCAAGGAAAATAAAAAACAGCATTTTAGCTTGCACCTGATTGGATGATAAAATCAGCAGAGCTTACACTCATTTCAGATCTACCCCTTAGATTTAGAGCGACTGCACTTTCAAGTGCACTTGCAGTGCAAAGTGGATTTGCCTTTAGTAAATAACCCCCCCATGCATTATAAACATAATGCATTATAAACACAATAGTCTGACTGGCAATCCTTTCACCCTCTTCAAGTGGCCTTATCAGTGTACATCATTAAGAATGCCATCTTCTGAGCCCAACTAATAAAAGTTATTTACCGGGATCTGGTGACACGGCTGTGGCACGCAGAATAAGGTCCAATAAAGCCCAAATGAAGTCTCACAAATGTTCTCTTTAAAATTCATAACATACTGAGCTACAGGATTATAAAGTGTTACTAAACCCAGTAATATGAAAATAGTTAATCCGCCCCCCGCAGTGCCAACGGCTTATAAATCTTTTTACATTAAAATACTTCCACTATATACCTTTTTGGCTGATCTCTATACCATGGTCACGTGATAACCTGCAATGTCTGGCTGAGTGTTCAGGTAGGAGGAGATTTCCACTATAGCCTGTGTCCTCTTGCTGTTATGGGAGGCGGATAATCCATCAATCAAGATGTGACATCCCACCCACTGTTTTTTTAGTTACTGGGCATGGAGGAGGAGGGAGGGACTGGGCTGTCATTTAGGATCTGTATACACGCCCACATGTGGGATGTCAATACCATGTGACCTGAAAAGCTCAGCTCAACAAGGAAAATGTTCTCTCCAGCAAGAGAGACCAAACTGAGCATGTGCCGCTTTACTACCCTCACTGTGTCTTATCCGGCCTTGCCAAGAGAGACCCTGCAGGTGGGGGAGGATCTCTCCATACAGGATCAAAGAGCCTTTTTACACAATGCAGGAGATTAACCCCTTAAGTTCCACAGTGAGTATAACAAGCTTGCTATTCTGCATATACAGACTGATTTTACTGTTGTGGGTTTAGTAACAATTTAACGCCTTTCCCCTTGGATATGCCTTTTTTCTATTACCATAAATTAACTTCCCCTCCTCCCACCTCAGTGCTTTGCGCAGAGCTGAGTAACTGTTTAAAGAAGGAGTGTATACCACTCAGGTGAGCATCTAATTGCAGACCAGCATGGGTGCCAGCCCCGGCAAATATCCAGAAAGAAGAAAAAATTGGTCGCACACCACCACAGGACTGAGCCAAATGAAATCCTTTATTGTCTTCACAGACAGAGAAGCAATGCAGGACAAGCTGTTGACGCATTTCACACTTAGATCACATGCTTAATCCTAACCCAGGATTAAGCACGTGATCTGAGTATGAAATGCGTCAACAGCTTGTCCTGCTTTGCTTCCGTCTGTGAGGACAATAAAGGATTTTATTTGCATCGGTCCTGTGGTGTGCGACCAATTTTTTCTTCATTCTAGAGCTGAGCAACTGCCAACCCCGTCATCACAGGCGTCCTCACCATTACATGTACTGCACAGTCAGGTCAGTAAGACTGGAGAGTGTGGTCAATCTCTGGTGCCTACTGGATTTCAGTGCCACATTTAGACACCCCAAGGCAACTGCCAGGAAAGCAGATGTTCGTACACATCTCTCAAACGTAATATTAATGACTTCATTTGGGCTTTAAGCTTGAAGAGGGAAATACAGGACTTACCATAAGTCATACCTGAAGAGATGACAGCCTATTGAATTAGCAATTAAAAAACCAACAGCTTCACTTCAATGTACATACATAAGTAGTTGGTGGCCCATTGCTAATAAATTCCTACAAAACCAGTGACATCACTGGTGCTATTGGAGTTAATAGGATAAAAATGCTTGACCGCCTGCCTATATCTGTAGAAGATATACTCTACGGCAGTAATGCTGACAAGGTTGGCGATATGCTCCAATTCTGTACTGAGTCACTTGTTCAGTAATAAGTTAGCATGCAGATGGCCATTTTGTCAGGGAACCATGATTGGCAGCCTATACTTCAAAATACTACAATACAGTGTTCACATATACCTCTGCATTGTCCAGGGAGCAACAAGCCAGTAATCCAGTAACTGTTTCCTGCTGGGCGATATGGAGGACCTACAAGTTAAATGAAAGGGACAGTTACAATACACTGAAATGCCAGCTGTTGTAATGATAGGGTAATGCAATAAGGCACTTTAGACCGTGCTCACTGCATCCATTCCTGAAGGGAGCTCTCCAGTGGAACCAATTGTTATGTAAAAGGTTTTCCCAGGAAGGAGGAGGAGTGAGAGAAAGCAATGGTACTACGTGCCGCAGGCTGCAACAAGGAACATCCATTTCCTTTGGCCAGAACTGCAAGGAAGGTTGCACCAAATAAATGCCTGCCCCTCAAAAAAAAAAAAAAAAAAAAAAAGTGCTTTAGACATGCACAACCTTCCTATCTTGCATGTTTAACCTTCCTAATAAAAAAAAACTAAAAAGAAGGGGAGAAGAGAAGGGTATAGGTTGGAGGCAGGATTTTTGAATGTGTACAAGTGACAATGAGTAGCCTTTACTTTAAGCAGCTATATGCAGTCCATTATTGATTGATCCTCTCATTTAGGAAGAAGCCTAAGACCACAAGAGTCTAAGTCTGGGGAGAAATTATCGATTTGGTGCATCCCTGCAAATCACTGCAAGGCAAACACTAAACTGAGGTCTACCCCCTATTCCCAATGCTGCAACCATCTACCCGCGCTAGAAGAAACCTGCCATTCATTACACATACTGTGCTGATGAAGTCTAAACTCACCTACAGTTTAAACAGAAACTCAAAAAAGAAATTCAGTTATGGGTTAAGTATCTGTATTTCACAATACTGCTAGTTTATCTGCCTGAAATCTATCTTTATATTGTCTTCCTGCAGAAATCAAAAGTAGGAGGGGATGCAATCAGCATTTCACAATCTGACATGTTTTCAGGCACTGGGAACTGAATGCAAAGAGGTTGGGCAGGAGGAGGAGGAGGGCGGCACTGTGAGGATCTCAGCGGTGAAGCCGATTCATTGTCCAGTGAGAAGTCATCTGATACAGGAAGCAGATTTCCTATTCCTGGTTCAGCTGGGCAGCCGTGTCATCTGGCCAGATTGCCAATTGGAAAACAAATCAGCATCACCACAATTGGTGGTTCAGTGAGCAAGAAACAAAGAGGTGACAACAAAAAAAAGCCTAAGCAGGTTTTAGCGCTCATGCAGTGTGGCAGAGTGTACAACACAAGACGGTCTGAATGCAACTATTAATCCTTTGGCAGGTAAAGCAGATAAAAGCTGATCATAGTGAGGGAAGCAGGTGATGGCAGAACATCCAGTCCACATCTATCTAGTATCATTTGGTTACCCTCTTCTGGGAATTGGAGCTACAGGTATCTACTGAATCTCCAACACCTGGAATGGCAAATACATTTCTATTTCCCCTTTATATATAGTTACTATTATATAGTGGAGCTGCCCTTCTCTTTGTATAATGTTGAGAAAATGTTAGTCCTTGCTGATAACAGAAATGGGTATATTTGTCCCCTATGGGCAGGTATCACAGAGCTCCAATTGGTGCTGACCAGAGAAAGAGACAAAGGGCTGCCTATGTTCTAGTGCTCTGTGGTACATTGCCTTAGGGTTAGAACAGGCAGAAATGCGTTTCAGGGTGAATTGGGGTTTTGTTTGCCTACTGCAGATTTGATTTTTGTCATGTGCACTTAGCTTTAAGAAGAGGGAAGGGAGAGGGGCTCATTCACACTGTACACGGCTTTGAAATCGTGCGAGTTTATCTTATCCGACTCCAGGGGCGACTTGAAAGACGTGTGCGGGTTCATGCACAGACGGCTATTGAAGTCGCCAAAAGTAGTGCAGGAACTACTTTTGGAAATCAGCGTGGCTTCGCACCGAGTGGGACGCTCCCATTGCAGGCAATAGGCTGCGATTTGACCTGTCAAATCACGCCGATGTGAACGGGGGCTTAGATCTCTATTTCCAACCTACTAACAGCAGTCTCAGTTTCTGATGCTGGGAGGACTACTAATATGCAAATCGGCCAATCTCCTGTTGACAGCTATGACATATGGAGGAGGGGGAGCGACCACGCACAAGTCCTAACCACCCCCCATCACTATTAGGGCTGAATTACAGGACAATTAAAAGTCCTCCCTTGCAGTTTGGTGGCAACACTGCCTTTTTAAAAGGAAAAGTCCCGCTTTGGGAACATGTAACGTGCTCCCACCCCTGCAGTGGCTCGGGGATCCGAGGCCTCCGTGTGACAGCAGTATAGGGAGAAGTTCCCCATCTCGGCTGTCACATTTTGAAAAGAGCGTGGCCGCACACACGGCTGTGTCATTCGTTCACAGAGTTCTGTGACTTACAGGTGTACCCCACTTTTAAGTACACAATGGGGTTTTTATTTACTAAAGCTGGAAAGTGCAAAATCAGGCTCACTTCTGCATATAAACCAATGAGCTTCTAGATTTTATTACCAAAGCTTAATTGAACAAGCTGGGGTTAGAAGCTCATTGGTAATGGTACTGCTGCTTGTATTTATTCTTTAAATTAAAGGTTTTTTGAGAGAGACATTGAGGCTGCAATGGCAGACTTCTCATTCTAAAATGCTGGTTGCTTGACTGTCATGCCAATTCTCTTGTTTTAATACCTGGAGTCATTAATCTGGTATGTATATACAGGCAAGTACTGCTGACTTGGCTGTGGCCATCCTGAACTGTTCCAGCCCAGCGACTTGGAAGTACTGTCAGAGAATCATCACAATAGCCAGGCAATAGCAACACCTATAATTCTGAAAGGTTTACTTTAAGTCTTCCCACAATGAACACAACCCATTCACACGGGGGGGAGCAGTCCACATGGAAAGCACATCTATTATGTGTGAATGGCACTGTTCATACTGGACTATGTGGTGTGTATATATATGCACCACAGAGCGCAGTAAAAGGGCATCCTCTGATTCTTTTTCGTTGTTTGCAGGACATGCTAAAACGCATGGCATTCCGGGGGCCTGCAGCTTCCAAGATGGAGCCTTATGTAACTTGGAAACAGGCCTCCCTATCAATTACTCAGCCAAGGGGGTGAAATTCATCAGAGAAAACCTGTTCTAAAGGAAAAGACTCGTACCGTGAAACATAGTATTGTGAAGGGGCTGCAGGGAACAAATAAATCCAGTACAAGATGCAGAACCTACATAGACTGCACACAGCCACACCAAATCAGAAACACCAACATTTTCACAACGTATCAAAAGAAACTAGAAATATGCAAAAAAATGCATGTTTGTTCATAATAAACATTTGGTATGGCCGTTACTTCAGTCTACATGGGTGTCCCTCTTTCACTGGCTCCACAACCTACACTTGGCCCAGCTCTATTTTGGCATCATGGGGGTTTGCTTGGTGCACATGACTGGTACCTAATCAGAAGATTATTACAAAGGAAGGGTGCCTGAAACTCCGTTTTAATGTTTACTATATATGTATATATATTTATATATGAAATATGCGTTCAGATGTCAAGACAGCAGTTATTTACACATGAAAGTCAACCTGAAAGCAATGCAAAAATATGTTGCTGATATTACCTGGGGGATCAGGCCAGCCTATTACTGAGCTGTAAAGGCTTTACTAAAGACTACCAAGCATAGACAAAGCAAATGTAAACCTAGTATATCCAAATCCACTGAAAGTGCACACAACTGTCTGTATTATCTTACCCATCTAGTAACACTAGGAAGACTTGTATGTAATCATTTGTACCTGGGCCCCCTTTTTCAACTTTATATATAAAAGAAAAAAAAAACCCACAAATATTCACAGACTCAATATGGACTCCCTGGGAGAGATTTACTAAAACTGGTACACACAGAATCCGGTGCAGCTGTGCATAGGAACCAATTGGCTTTTACACCCCATTCAGACTTATGCGACTTTGGACAGCAAAGTCACATGACAAGTCGTACCCCATGTTTTGCAATGATAACCATTCAGGTGTGCTGCAACTTCAAAGTAGTTAATGCTCTATTTTGGCCCAACTTTCATGCAACTTGAGGGCCATAGACTTTACAACATAGACCATTTTAACCCTCAAAAGTTACATGAAAGTTGTACCTGAATGTTTTACGTGCAACAGTGGGTCCGACTTTGCAAAGGGAAAAGAAATCACATCCAAGTCACACCCATCCAAAGTTATAAAGTTCAATTAGGCTTTGAGAATAAGCCTGGGTTCACACTGAATGCCAAATTTGAAATCGTGCGAGTTCAGCTGAACTAAAATTACAAACCCGCATTTAAAGTGGAAGTAAACCCTCGTATCGTTTTCAGCCAAGGAAGCTGCCATCTTGGCCTCTGTTTAATCTACAACTGCCATGATGCTGCACATGTGATCAGTTATGACACCAGCCATTGGATGGCTTGACAGTTTGGTTGAGAGCACAACCAATGGGAGTGTTAAATTTCCGGCACGTGCCGGAAATTAAACAGTTTTATGGATGGGTTTACTTCCGCTTTCAGTCCGACTTCAGGAGCGATTTCAGAGACATCTGTGAGGGTTCCTGCACAGATGTCTATTGAAATTGTCCATGAAGTCGCCAAAAGTAGTGCAGGAACTATTTTTGGGAATCTGTGTGCACGGCAATAGGCGGCGATTTGACATGTCAAAACGGCCCGATGTGAACAGGGGGCTAAAACCTAGAAGCTGATTACTATGCACAGCTGCACCAGATTCTATGTGCTCCAGATTTAGTAAATTCCCCCTCCCACCCCTTGTCCTCCCCACCCCCAGACAACCAGCACTCTTGCTCATCTGTCCCCATAGACTGCTGCAGCTATGGGACAGGCTGGCTCATGCTGTTCCTGCTGTAAAAGATTCATTAGTGTCAGGGTAACACGTGGACTCTGCAGCCAGAAGACATCAAAGAACCACGACTTTCATCAATGCCTTTCCTTAGCCAAACACCTTGGACAGTCTAGTCTGCTTTACTAATACTTTCACATTGTTTTGATTTTTTTTTTTTTTTTTGTTTAAATTGCAAATAAATATTATGTCAGTAAGTTACCAAAAGTCATTTCTCATTGAGATGCTGGCACGTATTAAAAAAATAACATACATCTGTCTACCCATTTCTACACTGTGGGACAAGGATGGGCACGTCAGCAGCTAACATCTACTCTGTGGCCCAACGATCGACAAGGCAGGTGGTACTGCTAGCCTTGAAGTGCCCCAACCCTGCTTAGACGCACATTTAAAAGGAAAAACATCATAAGGACCTTAAATACTGACTCAAACACACATTCCTCCTCCAAGCCCCCTCCAAGCTCTGTGGCCTGGTCATCAAAAGGGAAGGATTTTTTTTTTTCTTTTTGGTACATCACACTGGAGAGTTGGAGATGAGGGGAATCTTCTGTTTGCGCACAGCTGTGTTCGCCCCCCTCTCCCTGGCTCCACAATTTAATTTGCAGAAGGAGGAGCTCTCCGAAGCTTAGTGTCCACACATACACCTCAAGGAAATCGCAAAGAACAAAAAAATAAAAATAAAATAAAAGACTGATATCTATGCTTGCTGTGGAGGCTGCTGCAGGCACACACTGGTGTAAAGAGAGTAAAGATTTGATTCTATTTGTCACTTGGCATGGTGCTGGCATGAAACGCCAGCTCACACGTGGAACACACAGAATAAAAGGTTGATTGGCAAAACTCCAGTGCTTACGCCCCTGTCCTGGGATGGTTCTGATCCTGTATGGCCCAGGAAACGGTCAGACGCGCTTTGTCTTTTCATAGTACCCTCTGTTACAGGAGAGCAGGTCACTTAGTCTCTTCTGCCTGGACGCAGTTCTGGACTGGTGAAGGGAAGGAGGCTGTGGCTGGCTTTGGGTCGGGAGGGGGGCTGTTGGCAGCAGCACTGCAGTCCTGGCTGTGGTTAGAGGTCACCTCTGAGTTGACAGGTTTGGTGAGGTCGATATCCTGAATGAGCCGGATAAGACGTTTCACTTTGTCCAAAGAGCTGTGCATGTCTTTCTGCCGGGACAAGATGCTGTTCTTCATTTCTATGCATTTCTGGAAAATAGAAAAGACGACTGAGCAACTGCTGGACCCGTTACAACAAAGGCAGAGACCATCATTCCCCTGGAAAACCAGTAATTATGTCATGAGGGATTCCTAGTCACGTATCCCCAGAAGCAGGGATGTCAGGGACAGCTGTAAGCACGGATCTTTATTAATGGGTTAATACAATTTCCTGGCCGCTTACCGTTATGGAGCTGCTGAGTTGTTTCACTTTCTGCTCTAGTTGCTCTCGCTCCTGTTTCAGCTCTGAGCTCCACTTGAGTAATTTTTGCTTCTCTTCTTCTTTTGCTTTTTAGAAAAATAAAATAATAAATTTTGTATACCAGGACGGCCTGTACAGTTTGAGGAGCTCTGAGGAACACACACTCACTCACATATATACACACCCAGTCATTTTCTATATAAAGAAACAGGAAAACCGTAATGTGTGTAAAGAGAATAGTTGTGGACAACATTTCACATCCAAATAAGTGAACACATACAAAATGATCTAGACCTTTTGTGTAGTGCGCAGCTGCACCCGATTTTGCACTCGCCAGTTCTCAGGTCAATGCTTGACTAGGTAGTGCAGCCAGAAACGATACTTTAACCACTTCCAGCCCAACTACGTCATATGACGTTGTCGACTTTGAGTGGGGATATCTGAATGATGAAGAGCCGGCGATTCCCTGCACAATAAGAGCAATCATAGTGACTTGAACAAAACATTGATCGTTCTTACAGGCAGCGGGGAGGGGACATCCAGTGCTTCTCCTGGCTCGCCCGTATGATCGGCGAGAGGGAGAAGGAATCGGTTCATGCCAGAAAATTACCATGGATAATACAGGGGGCCAGATGGCCCCCGAACGTCTCTATGATCTTTCGGAGGCTGGGTGCAATGTTATGACGTCACGCCCGGCCTCTGCATTTGAAAAAAATACCGCCGCCTCGGCTTGGAAACCAGGATTTTTTTCAGGCTTCCCAGCCTAGAGGCGAGACATGGGGACTTATTGACCCCATATCTCTCCATAAAGAGGACCTGTCACGCACTATTCCTATTACAAGGGATGTTTACATTCTTTGTAATAGGAATAAAAATTAGAAAAAAAAAGTAAAAAAGAAAGTGTCAAAATAGAAAAATAAAAGTAAAATAAACAATAAAAAAAAAAAGTAAAAAGTGCCCCCGTCCCCACGCACAGAAGCGAACGCATATGTAAACGATGTTCAAACCACACATGTGAGGTATCGCTGCTAACGCTAGAGAGCAATAATTCTAGTGCTAGTAACTCTAAACAGGTAACCTATACATTTTTAAAGCGTCGCCTATGGGGATTTTTAGGTACTGAAGTTTGGCGCCATTCCACGGGTGTGCGCAATTTCAAAGCGTCACATGTTAGGTATCTATTTACATCATCTTTCATAGTATACAAAAAAATTGGGCTAACTTTGTTTTGTTTTTTTTTAATGCATGGAACAGTTTTTTTTTCACAAAAAAACGAGTTTGAAAAATTACTGCGCAAATACAGTGCAAGAAAAAAAAGTTGCAATGACCACCATTTTATTCCCTAGGATCTCTGCTAAAAACATATATAATGTTTGGGGGTTCGGAGTCATTTTCTAGCAAATAAAATGATGTGTACATGTAGGAGCGAAGTGTCAGAATTGGCCTAGGTAGCAAGTGGTTAAAAACCAAAATAAAATCTATTGTCACTGGTGAGTAACATAAGAATCCATAAATCAGGTGCTAACAGATTTACTGGTATTAGCAAATATATTGATCAATACAAGTGGTTTACTGCTTCAGTCAGTTTAAGTTGCCTTATTTAGAAGACATCTATCCGTCTACGACAAGTTTTAAGGCCATGCTTTAGTCAGGTTAGAGGTCTGCTGTTTATTACCTCTATGAGGTCCTCATACACAGACTATGAAGTGTGACATCATCTCAGACCCACCTGCTTTATATGCAATATACGAGTGAACAATTGCTAATGTTCCGGGCCAGGGAATTGCTTCCTCTTTCTTGAGCATCTGGAAGAAAGAACATAGCTTTAAGAATTATGCTGCAACTATAATTTTAAAGAAATCAGATCTGCATAGGAAGCAAACTTTTCTACAGGAAAAGAAAAAAAAATCATAAAAAAGACTTAAAATCAATATTAAACATATGTGCAAGCCAATTTAACCATTAATCAAACTAAAGTCATTTGCGGCTTTAATTACTGACTTCCTGCAGTTAATACATGCACAAAAAACATCTGGCCAAACAGATTTCACCCAAGTCATAGGTGGCCTGCTCTGAAACTAGCACTTTTCTTCCAATACATACTGGGAGAGGCTACCACTACTTGAGGGTAAATGGTCAGCACTGTTTCCATGCAGTAGTGGAGTTCTTTCTTTGAATTACCACCAGGTGCACCACGCATGTAGAGGTTGCTTGCTCTCGCTATGTGGGACTGCAGTCCAGATTCCCATATCACAAACATACTCTTAGCTCTACATGACCTATGTGCTGTATGTGTACATGCGCAGTGTACACCTCTGGCATCTACAAGATGCTAAGAATGGAGCCAGGTTCCAGAACAATGTATCTCCCTGTGAAAGAGTTGAATGGTCAGTGCCCACCCAACAGCCAAAGAGGGAAGGCATGGAAATGAAGTAGTGGGGAAGAAAGTAGGAGGCGGAGCAGTGAGGGGGAGCATGGAGCGGTCAGCACTGGAAGGAAAACTTTGGGAGAAAAGCTGGCCATACATTAGTAGATTATCGCACGATATTCATACGAAAAATTTTGTCTATACTTGACAAATGTTGGAAAGTACTTCAAAACTTTGTTTGCTTTAAGGCTGGGTTCACACCAGTGCGATCTGGATGCGAGTTTCCCCTCATCCAGTTCGCATGTCAGGAGATTGTGAGTGCCTCTCTATGGAGCTGGTTCACACATCTCCGGAGTGGCTCCGGTGCGAATTGCATTTTCTGGTCCATTTCAGATCCGAATTCAGTCCAAAATTCGGGTTGAAATCGGACCTGAAACAGTGAACATGGACGCGCCAACCTTAAAGTAGAACTAAAGGCAAAAACTTATTTTTTATTTTTGTATGTAGTGAAGGAGGATTAGAATGCTTGTCATGTTATTATTGCTGTCCATACCCCCATTAGTGAGATTCACCCTCTCTAGTTGCTGTGTTTACCGTCATCACTGTGAGTGAAAGTAAAAGAAAACCCCAAATTTCGGGATGACACCAGAACAGTAATAGAGGGGAAGTCCTTCAAAGAGTTCTGGTGTCATGAATTCCTCACTTTAGGCTCGGTTCACACTGATGAGCATCCATCATACCGCATAGCAACTGCGCTGTGTTCATGAGATCTGCTGAGGTAATCAATTATAAATTAAAGACACCACAAAAGCAGGTTGCAGAACGCTTTGCGATTGTTTGAAATCAGATTGCATAGGTATGAACACCCTTGCGATCCGATTCCAGTGCAGCAAAAAGAAAGGAGTCTGCACCTTTTTTTGTGCAGGTGTGATTTGAGCCATACAAAATTATAAGCTTAAATCACATTACTGAGTGAATCACATGCGATGTGATGCATCGCATCAGTGTGAAGCCAGCCTGGAAGTGATTTCCTCTCACTTCCTGTTTTGTCTATGGAACAGGAAGTGAAGGGAAATCTAGTCTACCCAACTAGACACAGATGACAGGAAAAAAAATGAAAAAACTTACAGGGGTTAAATCCCTCACTTATTCTATTCAAAAAGAAAGAAAAAAAAAAAAGTAGTTTTGCCTTTAGCTTTACTTAAACATTCAATTTTGAAATGAATGTAAATTCCCAGACAAAAAACACATTAACGGTTTGAAATTTGTACATTTGAGAACAATTTTCCACCCTGTTCCTTCAAATTTTCTTGCCACTGCAGTATACAACAAACAATGATTTGATACCACTAACCAAATTATTAAAATAAAATCCTTCTACTTTATAGCCAGTGTATTTGCTTATAATGTCCAAGATGGATGAATAGTTGCGCCCCCACCTTCAGTTTCACTTCTACTGGTAAAGATTACACATGCAAAAGAAGAATTACCTGATAGAAAGAAAAATGTCTTCCTTTACAAAATCCATCATATGGCACAGCACCTATTCTGAGAAGGGCTATTTTTGTGAAGGCCTATTCACATTTGTGAACTTTTGGTGCAGTTAAATACAGGTGAAATGACACACCAAATGTGTGATGTCAACTATGCATTTACAGTCAAAAGGCACTGGAACAGCATGGATGCAGAGATGGAACTGGTCTCATTATCTAGAATGGAGCACATCTCGCCTTGCAGGCATTTACAGCACCAAAGATGCACAAGTGCAAAACAGGACTTTGACTTTCATACACACCCAGTGTGTGCATTATTGTACCAGGTAGTGCATACTATCATGCATCTACACTGTACTATCCACAATGCTTTTTGTGTGCGTTTTGCCAGGGAAAAGACCTATCCCTATCCCCCACAAAAATAACATACAAAAGCTTTAAAAATGTGTTTTTGTAAAACATGTTCTGTCACATGGGTCCAAGCGGGCCTTAGGGTTTTACTTACTGCCTAGCAGAGGGGGTGACGTGGCTGCACAGACTGGAAAATTTAAGATCAGCAAATATCTTGAGGTTTTGAAACATTTTCTTTCTTTGCATAATCTTGGCAGAGCTTGGCTATATACAAGCAGTTCTGAGAAAATCTCAGGCTTTTTTTTTTTACTTCATAGCTTGCAACCATGGTGGGTGCAATACAACTTATACTGGTTATTTTTTATTGTTTAGACACAGTGACCAGCAATTAAAAGCAATCATACCTTATACTCTTCTGACTCTGCACTTCAAAGTCAAGAGCCAGTGGGAAAGGGATTCCCTTGTAAGAAGTCCCCCTGAGGACAACCCAGCTACAGGTTGTCTGAGGAAGAACATCTTAGAACAGTACTTTAATAACCAGATAATTATACCAGATGATGAGGTCAGAACATGTAAAAATATACCACACAACTAAGCAGGACAGTAATTTTCATCTTCCAAAGTATAGATGCCTAGCATCAGCAAGCCATCATACAAGGAGACCACCACTTCTCCATATGGCACACCTAACATCGCTCACTTCTGCTGGTGTGCAAAACCTAAGAGTTACTTTCTTCTATGCTACGGTTACATGGATTCATAATGAACCATACTCAGAGGGGAATGAGGGACAGCTATTAGCAAATGTATGTAGGCATAGGACACACCCCCTGCCATGCCGCCCCCCCCCCCCCCAAAAGGAGAGTTAAACAGAAACAAATATTAGTTAAACCCACAAGTTTTTTTTACCATGAACGAGGGACAGAGAGATTTTGTTCCGAATGAGGGGCAGACCCCCAAATTCGGGGACAGTTGGGAGCTATGCTGAACTACCACGGTAATTAAAATTATTTATTACATACCCAGTTTAAAGGCATCCCCTTTAACCAACTTATTTTACAAGTACACACTGCCACGTAATCTATACACAAGCAGTAGCAAAGTGCTACAAACAAAACACAGTGTTCACAAAACATTCTATTCTGCAATAAGTGTGTTATAAAGCTGATGGGGGAAACAAGCAGCCCCTCTTCGGTGACATCAGGTCTCATCCAGCTTTACTGAAACCAGACATAGCACTCTGATGAAGCCCATGTTAAGAGTGGGGTGCTCCCAGGCAGGGGTGCGGTGTGCTTCGTCCAGTTTTAACAAAGTTGGATGAAAGATCTGACGTCCTCGTAGTGGGGCTGCGTGTTCCCCTGTTAAAAGGATAAGTTCACCTTTTAAAAAAAATAAATACACATTTTTTTTCAGGGAAAAATAGGATTTTTATTACAGCTTACCTGTAAAATCCTTTTCTTGGAGTACATCACGGGACACAGAGCCTTAAGTAATTACTTAATGGGTTATAGGCCACCTTCAGGTGTTGACACTGGTAAACCCAATCAAAGGAAGTTTACTCCCTATATATTCCCTCCTCCTTCCAGGAGCACATCAGTTTTTGTAGCAAAGCTATATATTTAAATCCCAAAAAAGAGGGGGGGGGGAGGGAGCTCTGTGTTCCATGATGTACTCCAAGAAAAGGATTTTACAGGTAAGCTGTAATAAAAATCCTATTTTCTTTTTTCGTACATCATGGGACACAGAGCCTTAATTACTTAATGGGATGTTCCATAGCAATGCCACTTCAGGCGTGGGAGAAACAACCCGCAGGGTACACCCAGACTTGAGGATCTAAACTGCTGCTTGCAGTACACTGCGCCCGAAGGCGATATCCTCATACCTCCTTACATCCACCTGAGAAAATTTTGTGAATGTATGCACTGAAGACCAAGTTGCTTGCTGCCTTACAGATCTGAGCCATGGAGGCCTGGTGACGCATTGCCCAAGAAGCACTAACCGACCTGGTAGAGTGCGCCTTAACTTGAAACAGGGGAACCTTACGACTTAAATTAGAAGTTTGAATTATCACTTGCCGAATCCACTTAGCAATAGTGGATTTCGACGCTGCCTGTCCTTTCTTAGGACCCTCCGGCAGATAAATAAGACATCAGTCTTACAAATCTGAGCAGTTGTCTTTAAATAGACTTTCACTGCTCTCACCACATCAAGACAATGTAGTGAATTTTCTTCCCTGGAACATGGTTTTGGAAAAAACTGTGGCAGGACAATATCTTGGTTCAGGTAAAAAACATGAAAATACTTTTGGCAAAAAGCCTGGACGAGGGCGTAACACCACTCTGTCCTATGAAAAATCAAATATGGCTTTTTACAAGAAAGAGCAGCCAATTCTGAAACCCTCCTTGCTGAGGATATAGCAACCAAAAATACCAACTTCCTTGTCAGAAGGATTAAGGGAATGTGCTGTATTGGTTCAAATGACTTTTTGTAACACTGACAAAACTAAGTTCAAGTCCCAAGGGTTCAAGGGAGGTTTGACGGGCAGATTAAGCCAAGTCACCCCTTGTATAAAGCCCCGGACTAAAGAATGAGTAGCAAGTGGTCTTTGAAATAAGACCGATAAAGCTAAGACTTGGCCTTTAATAGTACTTAAGGCCAATTTCATTTCTACCCCTAACTGTAGAAAGGCAAGAATTCTGCCTATGATATATCTCCGAGGGTGCCAACCCTTGGATTCACACCAGGAAACATAAGCCCTCCAGACTCTATACCGGGGATATGCAATTAGCGGACCTCCAGCTGTTGCCAAACTACAAGTCCCATCATGCCTCCGTCTCTGGGTGTCATGCTTGTGGCTGTCAGAGTCTTGCTATGCCTCATGGGACTTGTAGTTCTGCAACAGCTGGAGGTCTGCTAATTACATATCCCTGCTCTATAATATATGGTTCTGGAAGCTGGCTTCCTAGCATTAATCAGGGTAGAGATAACTGACCCGGAAAGCCCACGTTTCTTTAGAATGTGGGTTTCAATAGCCAAGCCGTTAAACTTAGAGACCGTAAGGAAGGATGGAATATCGGCCCCTGAGAGAGCAGATCTGGCCATAGGGGGAGGGACCATGGATCATCCACTGCCATCTTTACGATTTTCTGCGTACCATGACCTTCTGGGCCATGCTGGTGCCACCAGAATTTTCGGCTTTCTTTCTAGCTTGATCCTGCAAAGAAGTCGAGGCAGCAATTGAATAGGGGGGAATGCATAGATCAGTGAGAACTGATCTCATGGGGTCACCAACGCATCTGTTCCGCATGCGAATGGATCCTTTGTTTTGGCCACAAAGTTGACTAACTTCGTGTTGAACCCGGATGCTAGACGATCTACGTCCAGAGTCCACATCTTTGGCAAACAGCCCGAAATCTATCGGGGTGAAGAGACCATTCCCCTGGGAATAACTTCTGTCAACTTAAGTAGTCCGCCTGTCAATTCTCTACTCCCGCAATTGAGACTGCCGAAAGGCATGGAACATTCCTGAGACTCTTGGTGCCCCCTTGGTGATTGATATAGGCCACAGCTGTGGCATTGTCAGATTGAATCCTGACAGGACAATTCCGTAACCTGAAGTCCAGGCTTTTAGAGCCGGACGTACTGCCCGAACCTCTAGGATAGTGATGGGCAAGGTTCTTTCGGTTCTTGACTACTGTCCTTGGACAGTTGTCCCTTCTAGTACTGCTCCCCAGCCTGAGAGGCTGGCATCTGTCGTTACCACTTTCCAGACGACTGGTCTGAAGGATTTTCCTTTCAGAAGATTCTGGGTTAGAAACTACCAAGTGAGGCTTTGGGACACTCTTGGGGACAGCTGTATTGGCAAGTCTAAAGCTTGAATTGTTTTATTCCAAGCAGACAGGATACAGTTTTGCAACAGTCTCGAATGGAACTGGGCATAGGGAACTGCTTTGAATGAAGCCATAGTGCTGAGCACAAAGGCAGAGGCACTCTAGTAATATGTACTACTTGCTGAGCAATAGTCTAGCAAAACAATGCCCCATAAAGATCAGCAGTATTTCCTGCATTGGTAATGCCTGTATACACCCCTTCCTGGGCTGTGTCTATGATCAGACCCAAGTACTCCAGCTTTTTTAGCGGTATTAAGGAAGATTTCTCTAGGTTGAGAATCCAACCCACTTTTTCAGATAGTTGGTTGTAGTGCGTACGCTTTGCTCCAAACGAGCCACCGATTGATCTATAAGCAATAGATCGTCTAGGTACACTACGACTGTTATGCCCTGTGCCCTTAACCTGGCTAGAGGTGGGGCCAGCACCTTGGTGAACACCCGGGATGCTGTGGCTAGCCCGAAGGGTAGGGCTATGAATTTGAAATGCTGCTGTTCTAACTCGAACCGCAGAAAGTTTTGATGTGCGGGAAATATAGGGACTTGCAGATATGCATCCTTGATGTCGATTGACAGCAGAATTTCTCCTCCTAGAAGGATAGAAACTGACCTGATTGTCTCCATGCGAAAGGAGCAGATCTTCAGGAACTGATTTAGCTTTCTTAGATCTAGAATGGGTCTGTCGTCTCCATTTGGTTTTTGGTACCATGAAAAGATTTGAATAAAACCCCAGACCTAGCTCTTTTGTGGGGATCTGTCTGATCACCCCTTGAGATTTAAATCGGTCTAGTGCCTGAAACAGAGATTGTCCTTTCTCTGGATCTTTGGGAACGCTTGCCCTCAGGAAATGAGACAGTGGAAGTCCCGAATTCCAGCTTGTACCCCAGCGTTACCGTGGAGATAACCCATCTGTCCTCAATTTCCCCTTTTCCAGACTTCTGAAAATTTACAGAAGTCTTCTCCCCACCCTGGTGAGGGGTGTTGCCTCTTAATGATGAGGCTTTAGGATTCTGTTTTACAGATTTCCTACCCCAGGGCTTCTCTTGAACCTGTGTCTGACCCTGAGGTTTTCCTCTAGGTCTGACGGCGGAGGCCGACACCACTGCCTACAGGCAGAAGCCCCTGGCGCAGGGGGAAGAGCCCATTTAAATTAAGGGTGTTTATTTTCTTTTGACTGGTAAAAGTACTTTTCCCACTAGAAATTGTCTTGATATATTTATCCAAGTCTTCTCCAAATAGTCGCTCCCCATGAAAGGGGAACCCAGTTAGGAGGTCTTTACATGGTGCTTCAGCTGATCAATTTTTTAACCACAGGATTCTACGCATATGCACAAGCATAAGCGCAAAGCGGGATGTCTGGTGAATAGAATCTTTAATGGCATCTATGGCAAAACATAATGCCTTAGGTAGTTCAGCCAAATCCCGAGCTTGTTGTGCAGGAAGCTCTCTAAGGACCTGTTTAAATTGGTCCTTTAGGGACTGACAGACGCCTATTGCGGCAACTGCGGGCTGAGTGATGGTACCTGCTATAAAAAAGGCAGATTTTAGCAGGGATTCCAACTTCCTATCTGTTGGATCCTTAAGCATCTGTGCATGGTCTACGGCACAAGTTAGGTTATTATTCACATTTGGAAATCGCAGAGTCAATTGCTGGTACTTTCCATTTCTTGGCGAAAAAACGGATGTGCTCCTAGAAGGAGGAGGGGTTATATAGGGAGTAAACTTCCTTTGATTGGGTTTACCAGTGTCAACACCTGAAGGTGGCCTATAACCCATTAAGTAATTACTTAAGGATCTGTGTCCCATGATGTACGATAAAGAAAAAAAATGTGCATTTATTTTATTTATTTATTAGAAGCCTGTAAAGCATTGCACCCGCGATCAACAGAGCATGGGTGCAATCTCAGACTTGTGTATATGGGCAGGCAGTTACTGAGTGACAGGAAGGATCAATGAACTACCAAGAGCTCACCGGTGCCCTGGTAGTTACATAGTTCATTAAGAACTACAAGCTGTCAGCCCTCACATTTTTATAAATATTTTATTAGGATCTGAAAAATAAGAATTGTTGCTCTACATAAAGATGGCCTAGGCCAGGGGTAGGCAACCTTTTGAGCAGTGTGTGCCGAAAAATGTTTTCAAAAAAAGTCAACTTCACCCTCTCAATCACGAAAAGGTTTTTATAAAGTAAATGCTGTAAACTACTTTAGTAGTGAGAAATTAACATCCTGCCCTCGCACGCCTCAGATCAACCTCAATTCCTGCAACTCCACACCTCAGATCACCGTCCCCCTGCAAATCTGTTTCACCACTGCACCCCCCTGCTCATCTGCCCCACCATTGTACCACACTGCTCATTTGCCCCACCAATGTACCCCCTTTCCCATCTGCCCCACCACTGTACTACCCTGCACATCTGCCCCACCACTGTACTACCCTGTACATCTGCCCCACCACTGTACTACCCTGTACATCTGCCCCACCACTGTACTACCCTGTACATCTGCCCCACCACTGTACTACCCTGTACATCTGCCCCACCACTGTACTACCCTGTACATCTGCCCCACCACTGTACTACCCTGTACATCTGCCCCACCACTGTACTACCCTGTACATCTGCCCCACCACTGTACTACCCTGTACATCTGCCCCACCACTGTACTACCCTGTACATCTGCCCCACCACTGTACTACCCTGTACATCTGCCCCACCACTGTACTACCCTGTACATCTGCCCCACCACTGTACTACCCTGTACATCTGCCCCACCACTGTACTACCCTGTACATCTGCCCCACCACTGTACTACCCTGTACATCTGCCCCACCACTGTACTGCCCTGTACATCTGCCCCACCACTGTACTACCCTGCACATCTGCCCCACCACTGTACTACCCTGCACATCTGCCCCACCACTGTACTACCCTGCACATCTGCCCCACCTTTGTACCCCCTGCTCATCTTTCCCACCACTATAACTCCCTGTACACATCTGCCCCACCACTGTACCACCCTGCTCTTCTGTCCAATCACTGTAACCCCCTACTCATCTGCCCCAACACTGTACCTCCATGCAAATCTGCTCCACCACTGAACCATCTTCTCATCTGTCCCAACACTGAACTTATCTGCTCATCAGCCCCACCACTGTAACCCCCTTCTCATCTGCCCCACCACTGTACCTCCTGCACATCTGTCCCACCTCTGTTCCCCCTGCTCTTCTGCCTCACCACTGTAACCCTCTGCTCATGTGTTCCACCAATGTACTTCCTTTCTCCTCTGCACATCTGTACCCCCCTGCTCCTCTGTCCCACCAATGTACCTCCTTTCTCCTCTGCCCCAACACTGAACCCCCCCGCTCATCTTTCCCATCACTGTACCCCCTCTGCTTTTCTGTCCCACCGCTGAACCCCCTTCTCATCCCTCCCACCACTGTACCTCCTGCACATTGGTCCCACCACTGTACCCCCTTGCTCTTCCCTCCCACCACTGTAATCCCCCTGCTCATCTGCAGCATCAATGTACCCCTTCTCTTTATCTGCCCCACCACTGTACCTTCCTGCACATCTGCTCCACTGCTGTATTCCCATGTTCTTCTGTCTCACTACTGAATCACCTTCTCATCTATCCTAAAACTGAACCCATCTGCTTATCTGCCCCACCACTGTAACCCGCTTTCTCATCTGCCCCACCAATGTACCTCCTGCACATCTGTCTCACCTCTGTACCTCCCTGCTCTCCTGCTCCACCACTGTTCCCCCTGTTCTCCTGCCCCACCACTGTAACCCCCTGCTCATCTGCCCCACCAATACACCTCCTTTCACATCTGCCCCACTGTTCTTGTATGATGTATGCCCAGCCCAATAGTTGCCCTGTGGACAGATTCTCCCATCTGAGCTGTATAAAGTCAATGAGCAACATCTAACCATCTTAGCATTATTGTTAACAAACATTACCTTCTTTGTGCTTGAAAAGTTGAGATTTATACTGAAACGATTAATGAAACTTGTATAAACCGTCTTGCTAGAGTGTTCAAATATTGGGTCGCTGGAGGCTTCTATACTTATTTTTCATGCAGTAATCACTCTTCAAAGCTCCCATTGATGAGCAATAAAACAAAAACCCAGGCCTTTGGCCACACTATATCTGCTCAAGTGAAGAACTGGCCCAATTTGAGATCCTATGGTCTTCAACAGAAACCAAATGCCTAGGTTTTATGTTATGTGATTAGCACAAGGGAATCTTGAGCCCCGGGTTCACACAGGGGCGGCACGACTTGCAGGTCGCCTCACCGAGGCGACCTGCACACGACTTCCACGGCGACTTGCAAAACGACTTCTTTATAGAAGTCTATGCAAGTCGCCTCAAGTCGCCCCCAAAGTAGTACAGGAACCTTTTTCTAAGTCGGAGCGACTTGCGTCGCTCCTATTAGAACGGTTCCATTGTACAGAACGGGAGGCGACTTGTCAGGCGAATAGGTCGCCTGACAAGTCGCCCCTGTGTGAACCGGCACTCAGTAGAATTTCCTCCAGAAAAAGATACATATCACCCCTTCACCTCACAAGTTTTTTTGCCATCCCAGGCTATTAACACAGCTTTACATAACAAGTATAGGTTTAGCAATAGACCTACACATTCATTTTTTTTTCTTATTCTGTCCACCAGTATTCACCTGTACCAAAAAAAAGGTCTGTTTTGGATGGACTGACCCTTGAATACTTTCAAAATAATGCTTATAAAGCATGGCTCTGTCATTAGCAATACAATGGTAATTTTTACCAGCATTCAGATTAACAGGCCATACTTGGCTGTGTTACTGTGAAGAAATGTGTGGTCTGGGATGTGGAGTAACACTTGGCTGCCATATTGCAGCTCTTTTCGTCAGTCAGACCTGAAGATACAATTCTGCAGTGCGATAGGACGGGGGGGGGGGGGGGGGGGATTAATCATGGGGCAAAGCTCATGGGAGATCTAGGAATCTATAGGGCTATTTAGTGCTCCCCGTATCTGTCTATCACACGGTACCTGGTCTTGGCATTTGGGACATATCCACATGCCCTTAGGAATGGCTTTCAGAGGAGGCTCCAAACAGTCCAGGTGGTATACACGTGAACATGTGTCGCACATCAGTAGCTGTCCGCTCTTTCTGCAGACGCTGCAAAAATCCTCATGGATATCAGCCTATAGGAGTCACAGGAGAGAGGAGGCGAAAAGAGGGGTCAGCCCAAAAATCTGACAACTGCCCTTCTTTACTGCTTTATGAGCTGCAATTAGTATTTCCTGATCTGGGGGGAGGGGAGGGAGGAAGGGAAGGGGTTCTTCCAGAATAGACAGATAGAAGGGACACAGAAGGGACTAGTGCACTGCAGAGCAAAGCAATGAGCAGAAGAGTATTTGGACAGCAAGGTAGTAGAGATAAAAAAGCTGATGGAGGAGTATAAAGCACACTGGCGTGAAGAAAGTTTACCACCACCAAGGAAATCAGGGTATTATTCTGAATGCCACAATACATCTAATCACTATTAGTATCTATAGCAGGAATGTAGCAGAAGTCCTTCAGATGTTATAAAGATGGAGTGTAAAGTTCAGGCAGAAAAGTTCAGGCAGAAAAGTTCTAGATAGAAAGTTAGTTTTCTAATCCTCAACACAGAAAATCTGTGAGAGAAACTTTAGGGAGCATTTATTTAAGTGACGCAGGCTGAAAACTCAGTCTTTTCTGTGTCTCGGTACAAAACGGCAAGCTTTCTATTTCCAACTTTACAAAATAAATGTGCAAAACGCAAATCAGATTGTGATTTAGGGAACAAAATGCTTGCAGATATTGTCTGTTTTCAGCATACGCTAGTTTTATAAAAGCTCCTTCAATAGATACAAATGCAGGAAAAACTCAGATGTATAAAGAAAAAGACAACAGCGATTACAAAACACAATCATTACCGATAATACTTTGTTAATATATTTTAGCTTAACTGTTGGCCGTGATGAAGCCTTATCACTGTACAAGGTTTGACCAGTCAGCAAGCCTAATTTGAACATTTCTATTCTGTCTGGTGGCCAGCTGAGACCGCAGATTACAAAATATAAACAGATGTTTAAAAGGTCAAACCAAATTTTTTCCAAGTAGGTGAAATTAAAAAAAAGTGTGTTTATACCACTTCAGCTGCATGGATCAGCCAGGCACATAGAAAACAATAGTTTTCTATGTGCTCTCTTCACATCAGGCGGGTTGCAGTGCATAATAAAGCAAACATGATCTCAGTGCCTTGCTTTGCTTAGGTGCATAGAAGTAAATGAAACATCATTTTTTGACATTAAACAGAAAAAAAAAACCACAGTGGATTGTGTTGGTACATTGCAAGGCACTGCAACTACACAACGAACGCCAGCCTGCACCCCCAAACAGCCCCCGCAGGCTGGTGTGTACAAGCCCTAAAACTGAGCACCGAGCAGATATCAAAGACAAATTAATGAAGCTCTGGATCCCTTAATGGATTTTTAACAGCAATTCTATGCAACCAACGAATCTGAAATGGGGACGAGGCAGACACTCCTAATTTAACAGGTGTGCGGACCCAAATGCACACAGTATGAGTTTGGGGCCACACACCTGCACCTGTCAAATTGGAATGAACGGCTGTAAAAAAAGAAAAAGAAAAAAAAGTGAACTGCTTAAAGGAAAATTATCCTGAGATCGTAGAACGTGTGAGACAAAGAAAGTTACAGGATAATACAGAGAGAAGGAATCCACTAAATAGGACAGCCACTGAACAAACTTCAGAGAACCTCCGCAGAATAACTACTCTACTGAAAACAGCCAGCGATGCCAAGATAATCAATTTTTAAAAGCACTGCTGAGGTCAGTGATTAGAGGTTAGTAAACAGGAAACAAGAATTAAACAGCAAGCAATAGACACTCTTGTAAAGCATCAGTCCACCTAAAAGCGATATTTCAGGTTTAGATGTACTTCGGTCAGTCATGTCAATCCCGAGATCCCATTGCCCATAGTTTCTGACTTTATTTCTAGACAGCTTGGAACAAAGAAGGATCATTTATCATCAACTCTCTACTTCGTCCTCCACCCACCAACTCATTCACTACCCAGGAGATCGCCAATCGCTTCAAACAGAAGATTGATACAATTCGTGAGGAGATCTCTACTGTTCCGATACCCTCCACGCTTTACACTTCATGCCCACAGGCACAATCATTACTTCCCTCTTTTAACCCCACCACTACAGACAAAGTTGCTAAACTACTTGCTAATGTCCACCTTACCACCTGTCCTCTGGATCCTGTTCCCTCACAAATGCTACGTTCACCCTCTGGCTCTATGCTACACTCTCTAACCCACATTTTCAATCTCTCCCTCTCTTCTGGCATCTTCCCCAACTCTCTAAAACATGCCCTTGTCAGACCCATACTTAAAAAGCCCTCACTGGACCCATCCAATCTTAACAACCTACGCCCCATCTCCTTGCTTCCCTTCTTATCCAAACTCCTTGAACGTCTGGTCTACAACCGACTGAGCGTCCACCTCGCTGATAATAACCACCTTGATCCCCTTCAGTCTGGATTTCGTCCTCAACACTCCACAGAAACTGCTCTCCTAAAACTCACAAACAATCTACTAACGGCCAAAACCAATCGACACTATTCTGTACTCCTGCTCCTGGACCTCTCTGCTGCCTTTGATACGGTTGACCACCCCCTCCTCCTCAAAAAACTACACGCCTTTGGTCTCCGTGACTGTACACTTCGCTGGTTCTCTTCCTACTGATCCAACCGCACCTTTAGCGGTTCTTACAACTCTACTTCCTCCTCTCCTCTTCCTTTCTCTGTTGGGGTCCCCCAGCGTTCTGTTCTTGGACCTCTCCTATTTTCAATCCACACCGCCTCCCTGGATCAACTGATAGCCTCCCATGGCTTCCAATACCACCTCTACGCTGACGACACCCAAATCTATTTCTCTATCCCTCAGCCCACTCCCTCTATCTCCTCACGTATCACTAATTTACTATCAGATATATTAGTCTGGATGTCACACCACTTCCTCAAACTCAATCTATCCAAAACCAAACTTATAATTTTTCCTCTCCCATATGCCTCTTCCCCTGATCTCTCTGTCAAAATCCATGGCACAACCATAAGCCCATCCCCACATGCCAAGGTGCTAGGTGTAGTCCTAGACTCTGAACTCTCCTTCAAGCAACACATCCAATCACTGTCCAAATCCTGCCGCCTCAACCTCCGGAACATCTACAAAATACGCACCTTTCTAACCAATGACACAACAAAGCTCTTAATCTCATATGCTGGTCATCTCTCGCCTCAACTACTGCAACTCCCTTCTCATTGGCTTACCTCTACATAGTCTATCACCTCTTCAATCCATCATGAATGCCGCTGCCCAGACTCATCCACCTTACCAATCGCTCTGTGTCTGACACTCCTCTCTGTCAATCCCTCCACTGGCTTCCGCTGGGCCAAAGAATTACATTAAAAATTCTAACAACTACGTACAAAGCCATCTACAATTTAGACCTCAGCTACATCACTAGCTTAGTCTCTAAATACCAACCTACTCGTTCTCTTCGTTCCTCTCAAGACCTGCTCTCTAGCTCCCTCGTCACCTCCTCCCATGCTCGCCTCCAGGACTTTTCCAAAGTCTCTCCAATCCTATGGAATGCCCTACTCCAATCTGTCCACTTATCTCCTACTCTATTAGCTTTTAGACGATCCCTGAAAACCCTTCTCTTCAGAGAAGCCTACCCTACCCACACCTAACATCTGTATTTTCATTTTTTTCCATCAGCTCATCCCCCATAGTTATTACCTTTTTGTTTCCACTTGACCCTCCCTTCTAGATTGTAAGCTCTAACAAGCAGGACCCTCTGATCCCTCCTGTATTGATTTGTATTGTAAGTGTACTGTCTGCCCTCATGTTGTAAAGCGCTGCACAAACTGTTGGCGCTATATAAATCCTGTATAATAATAATTTACATTCTCGCAATGAGTTAAAGCGTGTCATATCCTGCATTTAGGCATCCAATTGAAAATAGTGGGCTGCCAATATAACCCCCCCAAAAAAATAAGTAAATAAATCCCACATGTCACATAATTGTGTACTGCAACACAGTGTAGTACATTGACTTAGTGTGCTAGAATGCCATTTAACATGAATGTTGCTGAAATACACGGAATGTGTGTATTACCACAAAGCAGTAGTCTCAATGGGCCCCAAGTGTTGGTGACTATTTTCTACTAAAGTCTTCTAATATTAAAGAATAATTGGACCTTCTTGTGGTTTTTATTACAAGAGTGTAGATTGTGGAAATCAAGAGCAGATTTCTCACCACCAGGAGCTCCAGTGAACTATAAGAAGCCATTAGACACCTTTTAAAATTATGGCTCCAGATCAAACTCAACAGACATGAAAACAGAGCAAAACATGTATTTAGTGTAAGCGTATCTAAGTGTATCAAGAGGGACTAGGTTATCCCATTCAACTTGTGCAATGAAGAAGGTTGTTTATTATTATTTAGTGATATACAGTGAATCCGGAAAGTATTCACTTTTTCCGCGTTTTGCCGTTACAGCCTTATGCCAAAATTGATTCAATTCATTTTTTTCCTCAAAATCCTACAAACAATAACCCATAAATGGAAAAAAGTAAAAAGTTGCAATCAAAAATCAATAAAGAACATGAACACAATAGTCAAAAAAATGCTCAGACAAGTCCGTTCAGCAACAAGGGCTGAGTGAAGAAAGAAAAATAGATAGATGAATAGGCATCAATCTAAAGTTCTTGTGCAAAACAAATCCAAAGAGGACTCCTCCAACTTGTGAAGTCAACAACAATAAAGTCAGGGTGTACTCTTACCCCAGATTGTGGACCCTCTGATAATGGAAGGTCACATAGGCATTTTGGATATCCCAGCTGTTATGAATCCACGGAAGATACAGTGCGAATGGTGTGCGCCTCACAAACAGTTCCTCCTGTCTTGAGCTCAGATCATCCGGATAGCCCGGCGGTACCAAAAATAAAACAAGGGGCTCCAATAGTGTAAAAAACATTTTTATTCAAATGGTAATGCACTTAACAAGTGTCCAAAAACAGTGCAAAGAAAGATAAAAAGCAGCAGCAATCGGTACCAATAAAAAACAAATGTGATGGCAGGTCTGTATATCCTCCCCTGACCGGTTTGGTCGCAAATGGACTTCTTTCAAGATGCCCCGGAACAAGTCCATTTGCAATTAAATCTGAGCTCAGTGCAGATACACTTAGATACGCTTACACAAAAGGTGGAGGATTCCTCTTTGAATTTGTTTTGCACAAGCATTATTGCCTATTCATCTATTTTTTTTCTTTCTTCACTCAGCCCTTGTTGCTGAAAGGACTTATATGAGCATTTTTTTTGACTATTGTGTTCATGTTATTTATCGATTTGTGAGCACAACTTTTTACTTTTTCTATACTGTTTTGTTGTGTCACATTTCACAATATTTGTTGCAGCTATTTCACTATTACTTACACAAGCGCAGTTTGGTTTTTAAGATTTTTTTTTTAATACCCCATAATGACAATGTGAAAGAAGTTGGTTTTTTGCAAAATCTAAAAAATCCCATGTAAATAGGTATTCACAGCCTATGCTCAATACTTTGTTGAAGCACCTTTGGCACTGGTTACAGCCTCAAGTCTTTTCGAGTATGATGCTAAAAGCTTAGCACACCTATTTTTGGGCAGTTTCTCCCATTCTTCTTTGCAGAACCTTTCAAGCGCCATCAGGTTGGATGGGGAGTGTCGGTGCACAGCCATTTTCAGATCCCTCCAGAGATGTTCAATCGGATTCAAGTCTGGGATCTGGCTGGGCCACTCAAGGACTTTCACAGAGTTGTCCCGTAGCCACTCTTTTGTTATCTTGGCTGTGTATTTGGGGTCGTTGTCCTGCTTGAAGATAAACCGTCGCCCCAGTTTGAGGTCCAGAGCAGGTTTTCATCAAGGAGGTCTCTGTACATCGCTGAATTCATCTCCCCCTCAATCCTAACTAGTCTTCCAGTTCCTGCTGCTGAAAAACATCCCCACAGCATGATGCTGCAACCACCATGCTTCACTGTAGGGATGGTATTGGCCAGGTGATGAGTGGTGCCTGGTTTCCTCCAGACCTGACGCTTGCCATTCAGTCCAGAGTGTTCAAAATTTGTTTCATCAGAGATATTTGTTTCTCATGATCTGAGAGTCCTTCAGATGCCTTTTGGCAAACTCCAGGTGGGCCTGTCATGTGCCTTTTGTCTGGCCACTCCACCATACAGGCCTGGTTGGTGGGTTGCAGAGATGGTTGTTCTTCTGGAAGGTTCTCCTCTCTCCACAGAGAAATGCTGGAGCTCTTTCAGAGTGACCATTGGGTTCTTGGTCACCTCCCTGACTAAGGCCCTTCTCCCCCGATCACTCAGTTTGGCCAGGCGACCCACTCTAGGAAGAGTCGTGGTGGTTCCAAACTTCTTCAATTTACAGATGGAGGCCACTGTGCTCATTGGGACCTTCAACGCTGCAGACATTTTTCTTTACCCTTCCCCTGATCTGTGCCTCGATACAATCCTGTCTACAGACAATTCCTTGGACTTCATGGCTTGGTTTTTTCTCTGACATGCACTGTTACCTGTGCAACCTTATATAGACAGGTGTTCCTTTCGAAATCATGTCCAATCAACTGAATTTACCACACGTGGACTCCAATCAAGTTGTAGAAACATCTCAAGGATGATCAGTGGAAACAGGATGCACCTGAGCTCAATTTTGAGTGTCATGGCAAAGGCTGTGAATACTTATGTACATGAGATTTTTTTTCTCGTTTTTTATTTTTTAATAAATTTGAAAAGATTTTAAACTTCCTTCACGTTGTCATTATGGGGTATTGTTTGTAGAATTTTGAGGAAAATAATGAATTTAATCCATTTTGGAATAAGGCTGTAACATAACAAAATGTGGAAAAAGTGAAGTGCTGTGAATACGTTCTTGAAGCACTGTGTTATAAAGAAAGTATAGCAATGTACACAAGTAGGAGGACATGATCTCCAAATAATATTTTTACATCCTTCCCTTCCAAAATCAACACAGCAGATCTACTGCCCCACATCAGAAGTTGTGAACCCAGCCTTTATGTTGCGGCCCTAAGTGTCGGTGTACCACTTTTTGGGACCCCCAACTGTCAAGTCACCCAAGGCCCACATTACACTGTGTGATCACATCTACAGTATGACAACCGCCAAGTTAGGCAAAAATAAATCTCCAGGAAATGCACAAAAATACCCTTACAGTGGTGCCCCCTTGCCAAGGTTTATTGCTCATTAGGTCTACTCTAGGTGAAAAGGAATAAGTTGTAATATTTACTGTAATCTTCACTCCCCCTCTTCTGATGCTCTAAGCTTGGAGTAGGCCCCTCACCATTCTCACATACAATGCAAGATTATTGGTCCTGCATTTTACTTGATGACATTAACGTGTGACAGCCAACTGAAGGCTTTGTGGAGGCTGGGTACACGGGCTGAAAATCGTCCGAAAATGGTTGGTTCAGCAGGAACCAGCTGACCTTCGGCCTGTGTGTAAAGCTCCCTGACCGGCTTCTGTCAACCGAGCATGCTGGAAAACCAGCATCCGATCAGCTGGCGGGGTGGGACGGGGGGGGGGGGGGGGATCTGGGCCCATGTCAGAACACAACAGCTCAGCAAGGGAGATCGCCACAATATTATTGCTTGTGTTAGTACGGCGAACTATACGTTTTGTTTTTTTCGTTTCGCCTGCTGAATGTGTGTACCGCACATTATCATTCTTCCCCTTAATGAGCATTTAACCCTTGTAGTAAAAGGGAGGTAAATGCTATAATCCCTGAAATTCAGGTTTAAAAGATTTTGCAACAATAAAACTAGATTATAAAAAAAAGACAAGAGGAAAGGCTGTTTGCAGTGAACAAGAAGGAAAGAAGGTAATTTACTATTCACATGACAGGTACAGGCCATGAAAAAAAGGTTACTTCACAAGAAAAGAACATTGTACAATTTAGGTGAGGTAGAAGCCAGGGCAGAGAGCAGTTTAGGAAGATAAAGTAGCATAGAATCAAGCAGCACCTAAAGGAGGAGGAGGTGACATTCACATTATAATGCAGGTAACATTTTTTTTTCCAAGAAACTAAGCACTGGTTAAACTAGTAAGCAGTTTTAGAAAGATCCTAAAGAACTAGAGAAGACATTTTCTCCATTTTGGGAAACACATTTATAAATGTAAAGAATGAAACCTAATCTGCAAAGTCCCCAACCTACACTTCACACAGTTTTAAATGAAAGCTCAGTCATGTACCAACAACATTAATTTACCTGTAAAAAACATTTGCACTTTTATATCATATCACACACTCCACATAAGCAGCATTAATAGGTATAACAGGCTGTTCAGGAAGCATGCATGGCCAGGGTTGATTACAGGAGATCCCCCAAATCCACTCTGCCTGTACACATGCTGCTGCTGGCCATACCAGGACACAGGGTCTTTCAGCTCGCCACACATTAGGACCCTTCTGGATTTACAGTCCCTTTTGTATTTGGAGTTACTTACGTCCGTGGAACTAGGATTAGGCAAGGACACAGGCAGGATGCTTGCAGGGAAACTACATGTGATCTGGGTCTTTTCGCTTTCAGGGGAATCAGGATGACTGGATGGAGGGGAGGTGGGTGGCAGGGCGCTCAAACCCAGGGCCGTGTTGTATTTGGGAGGACGACCTATATGTTAATAAACACAAACAAAAAAAAAAAAGAAACAAAAATGGGGGGATTTACATACCTTTGGCCAGTGTTCCTCATTGGCTAGCATGGAAAAGGAAATTATGCAGTAGATGAGGAAAACCAATAAAAAATTACAGAAGTGAAAAGGATAGCTGTTATCATGACAGTTAAAACGTAAATTGGTAGACTGGCAGGAGAAAATCAGTGAGCAGGAGAAAAAGCAGCAGGAGCCAATCACACAGAGAACATGCAAGTAACAGAATAATAGGCAACTTCAAACATTAGACTGAGCATCCAAAAGGCAAACACTTGCAACAGGTGGCACATTACAGATACATTACTGGATGATGGTGCTGTTGAAGATGACCTGAACCCAAAAAGTGAAAATGTTAATTGTGCCTAAACTGTACCCTGAAATATATATCTATGTCTGGGATTACTCCTGAGAAATAACCATGGTAAGACAGTAATGGGGAAAGATCATCTGCAGTGAGACCACAGGGGGAGTAGTAGTAGTTAGTCACATTGAACTGGACCTGCTCTATACCGCTGAAGACGTTTCAATACAAATCCAAGCAGTCGAAGTTCCAATGAGCATTAGGAACATACCCCGGCATTTATAACCACACTGGTTTAGGACACCTATTGGCACTGAAGTCTAGTACACACAGGCCGAAAGTCAGGCGACATCAGCTGGTTCAAAAGAAACCAGCTGACATTGGGCCCATACGTATGGCAGCTGGGCTGGCTTCTGTCGAAGGGTCATGACCGAAAATGGTCTGCCGACTGGCTCCCGATCAGCGCTCTCAGCCAATGGCTACGAGCGTTGACCGGAGTGTACTGGCGGAGGGGCCGTCCACTGTCAGACCACAATAGCACAGCAGGGGAGATCGCTGTACTAACACCAGATTGTTAGTACAGCAGCTCCTAACTGAGCTGTCAGCTTTTTTTTTTCATTTAACCTGCTGGGTTGAACAAAAAAAAAAAAAAAAAAAAATAGTAGTTTGTACAAGGCTTAAGGAGGCTACTTGGATTTACAGATAAACATTTCAGAACTAAGTCAGTTGAACATAATTAACTACTATTACCCATATCATGACCCGAATCAAAGAGAACCTTCACAGACACCCATGAGGCAGCAGTTTGTGAATCATGCAACAGAGATTCACGTGCTAGAACTTTGTTTAGTACATGGAGATGTAGCAAATTGGTCTGATGGTCACAATGCATACTGCCCCTGAAAGTTCCGGGGTGGTTAACTAGTGGAAAAGCAGGGTGGCGACTTTGAGCTCTCCGCCTCATCCAATCAGAGGACGCTTTCCATTTATTGAGAAAATGCAGTGTGTTCTCTGAATGACACCTGTGCTCAACGATCAATCCCCTATATTCACTAAGCAGAATGACAGCTGCTCAGCACAAGACCTAAAATCTGAAGGCAATCGCTGTATTAACGGGTGCTTGCTACAGTGACTTCCATCTTGCACAGGGATTGCCCATTGGTTCATACATAGTTACATTGGACCAAGCTGGACTAATGTAGCTATGCAAATATATCCATACCAAAACTTTAGCTTTAACCGAGTTGCAAGTATTCACCAACCCATTTGTTCCTTCTTCAGGCACTCTAATTCTGAAATCCTCACACTTCAAAGTTCAAACAAACTACTTCCCTCAGTAAGAGATGCAGTTGCTGTGTGCACTGTATGTAGCATTGGTTACATGCAGCGCTGTGTTTCAGCAGTGGGATGGGGACTTCCTGGTCCCTTTCCTGGAACAAATCTGAGTCGGCTGAACACTACTCAGCCCTTCACGCAAAGCTTGGTGTTTTCTGAATGATTGTAAGGCTTCTTATGATTGGTAGAAATCATGACATCACCTGCACTCCTCTCCCTTAGCCAATCAGAGGAAGCATTGTATTCAGTCACCTGAACGTAATAGTGAAGGAAGCCATTCATTTGGACCAGCTTAGTCCAAACAAATTATTTAAAGTTCACTAAAACCTCGAGTTAGGCTTTAAATATGCCAAGCTGGCAAGTTGATGCTTATTTAAAGAAGGAAAGGGTTGGTTTTCGGGGGGGGGGGGGGGTAATCTGAAGTACAATCAGTAGAGAACGTCCAAGAAAATCTAACTTTTCTGATGGACTCCTCCCCAAGAGAGACGGATCAGTGGTATTCAGGAGGGAGTTCTTAGAACATCCATATACAATTATATCCCAATCTGATCATGACAAGCGGATAATCATTTTATGTCTGTTGGCATCTTTACACAGGTAGTTTTTTATAGTGAGATAAAGAACTGGGCAAAAAAAAAAAAAAAAAACAGATAAATCCTTTGTACAAGGGAGTCCAAGTTGAAGGTATTTGATTAAACTTTATACTGTCTGGTGGATATAAATTGTATGGTACCCATAAAAATTCACTCTCTAATATGTGCTGTTAAAGCACATAAATGGATTCCCTGCAGTTTTCAAAAATTAGTCTAGTTTACTAAAGGAAAATTAGACTATCGCGTGATCTCTTGCGTATAGATTGAAATAGGTAATCCAAAAAGACCAAATTCAGTGTGGGGTGCAGACATTTGGCTAATAAGAATAAGTGATGAGATACAGGACAAATGGAAAACAGCAGGTGCGCTGTGTCTCCAGAAAGGAAAAAAGGGACACAAAGATTCTGCAATCTGCTGAGATGGGGATAGAGAAGCATTTTATCCAACACTAACTGGCAGCAAGTCCTAAAAAGCAAATATGGACAATAAAACACTTAAGAGAAACACCTGCTGTTTTGTTCCCATGAGCGAGCTCACCTACTCGCAGAGAAAACTGCCCTCCCTAAATGCTGCTGACAAAGTAAAACTGCAGAATAATGACACAAATACAATCAAAACTTAGAGTGCACCAGTCGTTGCATCAGGGAAAGCAGGATATTTAGGATGACTGTGCGATAAAATTATAGCAGGTTTTAAAAAAGTCACATGTCATAGTTCGTTCGAATTTCCCAACCATAGCCACAGTCAGGAGCACAATCCAAAGAACAACATGTGCACCGTACCGCCATCACACCCATATGAACTTGGGACATCCTAATCAAAAGCCATGAGCATTAACATGGCACTGCCCCTCCCTTTTATAACTAGCCTATAGTCTTCTCAAAACACTTTCCACAAGATTTGAGTGTTGTCTGTGGGAAACGGTGCCCATTCAACCAAAAGAGCTTTTGAACGGTTGGGTACGGATGTTGGATAAGATCTGGATTACTACCCTGTTTCCCCGAAAATAAGACCTAGCATGATTGTCGGTGATGGCTGCAATATAAGCCCTACCCCCCAAATAAGCCCTACCCCGTTTCCCAGAAAATAAGCCCTACCCTAAAAGTAAGACCTACAAGGACTTTAACTAGGGCTTATTTGGGGGGTAGGGCTTATATTGCAGCCATCACTGACAATCACGCTAGGTCTTATTTTCAGGGAAACAGGGTATCTAGATTTCAATTCACCCATTCTCTGAAATATCTGTAGATTGTAGAGAATGTCTCCATCACTGCGTGTGTGCATGAAATGTACTTCACATCTCTCTATTTTGATGAATACGCACCAAATTACTTGCTGCCATGCACATAACTGGCACAGTTTAATAATACAGTATAAATAAAAAATTTTTTAAAAAAATCAGAAAACCTTTGTGTATACCCACACTCATAGGGCTACATGAGTGCATTTCCGTACCTGGGAACTAGTAACATTGGTTCTTAGCCAATGATCAGAATTAGTGGAAAGTAATGAAGATACATCACGGTGGT
The DNA here is from genome assembly GCA_037952835.1 of Lithobates septentrionalis. Taxonomy (NCBI): domain Eukaryota; kingdom Metazoa; phylum Chordata; class Amphibia; order Anura; family Ranidae; genus Lithobates; species Lithobates septentrionalis. The sequence goes on along the minus strand of JBBDGP010001934.1, from coordinate 70,129 downwards.
TAGTAAACAATGTATTGCACGGTTATACAAATCTCAGCTAAGCCTTCGCACTACTGCAAGGCCATAAACATAATGAAATCTTGGGGAAATGTATGATCACTGGTCTAGTTAGAAGAGCAACAGAAGAAACGTATACAGTGGGTAGTTTTAATCAAATGCTCAAATTAAGAGATTGCAATTCTTTTTGAGAAACACCTCCCTCTAGTGATCAGAAATAGATACTCATTTAACATAACATTTCTGACCACGGAGCATCTTTACAAAAATTAAAGTGTATTTACAGTATCTCACAAAAGTGAGTACACCCCTCACATTTTTGTGAATATTTTATTATATCTTTTCATGTGACAACACTGAAGATTTCCCAAAGACAACCTCTGGATATGACGCTGAGCACGTACACTCAACTTCTTTGGTGGATCATGTCAAGGCCTGTTCTGAGTGGAACCTGTCCTGTTAAACCGCTGTATGGTCTTGGCCACCGTGCTGCAGCTCAGTTTCAGGGTCTTGGCAATCTTCTTATAGCCTAGCCCTAGGCCATCTTTATGTGGAGCAACAATTCTTTTTTTCAGATCCTCAGAGAGTTCTTTGCCATGAGGTGCCATGTTGAACTTCCAGTGACCAGTATGAGAGAGTGAGAGTGATAACACCAAATTTAACACACCTGCTCCCCATTCACACCTGAGACCTTGTAACACTAATGAGTCACATGACACCAGGGAGGGAAAATGGCTAATTGGGCCCAATTAGGACATTTTCACTTCGGGATGTACTCACTTTTGTTGCCAGTGGTTTAGATATTAATGGCTGTGTGTTGAGTTATTTTGAGGGGACAGCAAATTTACACTGTTATACAAGCTGTACACTCACTACTTTACATTGTAGCAAAGTGTCATTTCTTCAGTTTTTCAGTGTTCACATGAAAAGATAGAATAAAATATTTACAAAAATGTGACGGGTGTACTCACTTTTGTGATATACTGTATACCCAAAACTTTTTTTCATTAGTTTTAAATAGAATGGAGACAGGCTACAACCCCTGTCAGATTTACTGCTATCTCCACTTTTAGTTCTGGGAAAACTTTTTGCTAGACTGCATGAGGGGGAAAATCTGCAATAGAAAAACAGACTGCAAAAAGCCGAGAGCATTCCCCTAGTAGGGGACTACTTATACACTATATTACCAAAAGTATTGGGACACCTGCTTTTACACGCACATTAACTTTAATGGCATCCCGGTCTTAGTCCGTAGGGTTCAATATTGAGTTGGCCCACCCTTTGCAGCTATAACAGCTTCAACTCTTCTGGGAAGGCTGTCCACAAGGTTTAGGAGTGTGTCTATGGGAATGTTTGACCATTCTTCCAGAAGCGCATTTGTGAGGTCAAGCACTAATGTGGACGAGAAGGCCTGGCTTGCAGTCTCCACTCTAATTCATCCCAAAGGTGTTCTATCGGGTTGAGGTCAGGACTCTGTGCAGGCCAGTCAAGTTCCTCCACCCCAAACCCACTCATCCATGTCTTTATGGACTTTGCTTTGTGCACTGGTCCAAATCATTTGGTGGAGGGGGGATTATGGTGTGGGATTGTTTTTCAGGGGTTGGGCTTGGCCTCTTAGTTTCAGTGAAGGGAACTCTTAAGGCGTCAGCATACCAAGACATTTTGGACAATTTCATGCTCCCAACTTTGTGGGAACAGTTTGGGGATGGCCCCTTCCTGTTCCAACATGACTGTCCATAAAGAGATGGGTGAGCAAGTCTGGGGTGGAGGAACTTGTCTGGCCTGCGCAAAGTCCTGACCTCAACCCAATGGGGTGAATTAGAGCGGAGACTGCGCACCAGGCCTTCCCATCCACATCAGTGCCTGACCTCACAAATGAGCTTCTGGAAGAATGATCAATTCTTTTGGTAATATAGTGTAGCTGAACTAAAGTTCTTCAGTTTTTCACCGTGGGCAGGCAGATTTTGTATTGCAGAACAGACATGCAATATCTCTTCTGCAACAAACTACACTTACCTGCCTGTTCGCAGTGTCTCCCAGCATGAAAACTGAGCTGCGTGTGACCAGCCCGATCCATGCGTGCCAGAATGACAGCCTCTTGCACATGCACAGAAGTGACAACATCCAATGTCAGCCAACAAAGATGGCCAAAAGCTAGTACACAGAACAAGATGGAAGCTTCCTATGAAACAGTCCTCCTCAGTCTCCTTCCCCTTCCCTCTTTTAGCAATCGATTCTATTTTTTTTTTAATAAGCACTTATTTGTGCTGTAAAGCAGCACTTTAGCTCACGTAGGCAAGACCTGGTCATCACCCCTGGTGTGTGTGCAGATGTGCACACACAGGTTTTTGCCGTGCACATACAAAGACTGCCAATACTAAAACTGGAAACCTTTCCAATCCTTGTGTGTGTCTTTTCCACAGCATGCGCACAGATGTGCTGACGGGCTCTGCCAAGTCCCGAAGGCCAGATAGAGCCCAGGAGCCCATCTGCACATGAGACATAATGGGGCAACACCATTCACGAAGTGGACTGAAGATCCACTTTAACATATAAAAAGCATTTTTAATTCTGTGTTGCTGTTAAATAGAGTTCCCCTCAATTCCTGCACTGCAGACAACCTTTTTACAAGACAGGAAGTGAAGAAATCTCTCTAATAAAACCTGACAGGAATTCTAATCTATCCTCATATCAAAAACTGAAAAGTTTTGGCTATAGATAAACTTTAAATCTTTGAGCATATTTATGAAAATGTGCTGGCTGCACACATTCATTATATTTATAAAAAAAACACAACAAATACACACTCTGTGAATGTGTCAGCCATGACAACATGTGCTGGCAAACCCTTTCCATTGCAGGTGGTGTCCACAGTTAGAGAGGAAATCAAAAGGAACATGGTTTCTATGTGGTTTCCTGGGTCACTGGGAAAGCTGTGCCATTGGATACTGGCACCCCAGGTTACTCTAGCAGCCATCTTGGGTCAAGCAGAGCCTTTTAAGGCCCTGGCTCCTAGGTTAGGGGCACATTTTACGAGTGGGTACAGCAGGGACAGGTACTCCGCACATGGAAGGGATTAGAATTAGAGGGAGGGAACGTTTCCCGATGAGAAGTAAAAGCGTACAGCTCGTAATTTTTATGGACATCTGCCTGCACCAGATGGCCAGGCCACATTCTTACCCTCTCTACATGCTGCTGGACCTAGGAGTATTCCCAGCTGGGCTGTGTTTCCACGGGGTTAATTGTGAATGGTCTTTGCATTATTTCAATACAAGTTCTTATGTCGCACTGGGACCTTGCATGTTATTGCCGCTGCACCCACCTACAAGCAGGTAGACTTGACAGCCCCTGCCTTGTAAACAGCTAAAGGTGTATCTCAGACCAATTGACAGCTTATCAAGCGTGGATGTATGAAAGAGTTAAATGAAACTCCCACTGTGTAGAAGGCACTATTCAGTGCCTTTATTCACCTTCTCCACTTCTGCTCATTGCCCTGTAGCAACCCCAGAGCGATCCCAGCAACTCCAAGTATGAAGCACATGTACATACTTCAACCTGCACCACAACATCAAGCAACCAATCATCATCAGGCACCAGGGCTTTCACAGAAATGAGCGGGCACCTACTTGACAGAATTCAGGGCTGGCTAATGCATAGAAATTTACAGTTGCAGCAGTCCAGATCATGGCTGAAGGCAGGAGTGGGTGAACAACAGGAGTGTGTAGTTCAGGTCTAATATTTAATACAGGCTCATAATACAAAAACAAACACACACTTGGTTAAAAAAAACAATTCAATATGTCCTATGCTGGAAGCTTATTGTCTGGGATCTGAAATATAATAACAGCTCTAAGCGCAAAGGGAATTTTGATGTGGTGTGACCCTAGGGGTCCCCGTGAACTCACTGACAGTAATATCATTTCTGATACAAGTAGTACAGAGCAGGATGTGACTGTGTCTCTGGGATCTCGATGACCCAACTAATAGCACATTTGGTACAAGTGGTATGTGATGCAGGGTATGATTAGAAAAATATGTAGCACCGATGTTGGATTCGTACTGCTCTTTACTTGATAAATTCCTCCTGCCATGGAAGGCACAATTTCACCTAGGAATAGGGAAAAACTGTGTTCTAACAAATATATGCAGATACATTTACTGAAGAGGTGTTTAGAAGTATTCCATTCTAAAATTGTATTTAGGATTGGATTGACAACATATTTTACAAAGCCTTATACCAGTGTGATAACTCATAGCTAGAAGCAGATGTCCTCCAATTCCCAGGGTGCATACAGCTATTTGGCTACATTGTAAGTAACCATAATGCCCAAATACCAGTATGCTGGCTAGGTTTCCCCAGATTGTCAGTTTTCACATATGTATTACTTCATATCACATTCTTTATACTTCCTTATCCTTTAGCACTCTGTAAGTAAGAATGTTAGTAACACGAGACCAGCACACTCACACACATTCAATCAGGCCCCACTGCTGCTGCAGAAAAGTACACAATGCTGGGAGACAAAGCAACAGAAAAAGAGCAAGAGGAAAGTGAAGCTGATAGCACAGGGGTGTGCAGGATACCTCTCTTCCTCGTCCCTGGATGTACTGTGCTGTTCAAGTACGTCACCGCACTCTTCTTACGCTGCAAGTGTAAAAAAAAAAAAAAGTCTATTGGCATTGTCTTAACATCGACTGTCAGAGATAAAGAAGACCTCCAACCTAAAACAAAAATTCATATATAACATTTCTACTGGCAGAGGGGTTTGGTATCTGAAACAACACTCACAGATTATGCTAAATCAGAAAAACACCACTTTCAATTGTCTGGCCTCCCCAGTAAAGGAATATCTTGTTTATGCATGCCCTGGTTTAAATTGACTTTGCTGGTATGTTTGATAATCCAGCTAATAGACAAAAAACACACAGAGGTCTCAATTTGTGCCAGCACCATCTTGTCCCTCAACAGTACAATAAGAGAGCCTTTATTATCAATTGAGTTTCTGGCTTTGCTTAGTTATAGGGACAGGACCTGAACTTGTCAAAGTTAGAAGCCTTCCTAAAGGCTAAGCTCACCTTTAAAAAAAAAAAAAAAAAATATTTTGCATTTATTTATTTTTACTTAGGAGCCTGTAAAGCACTGCATCCACAATCAGCAGATCCCGGGCGCAATGCCAGGCTCCTGCAGACTGTCAGTAGAGCCATCTGCTTGTACCTGAAATAAGGGCAGGCAGTTACTGAAGTCCTTGAAGATCAATGAACTACGAGAATGCTCACCAGCTCCCTTGAAGTTCATTGAGAATTACAAGCTGTAGGGGGCCCATGCGCACGATTGTGGAATATGGCAGCCTAGCCCCATGCGCTCCTCGCCACCGGACACTACATCCCCGGCTAACAGAGCACTACTCCCCCGGAGACATGATCTACCGGGCCCCTGGGACAGTGGTCACCGCCAGGCACCCGCGGGTATGTACCGCTCGCAGAAAAACAAAACGAAGCTGAGCCTGATGACACCACGAGGCTCTCTGCAGCAGGTCCAGAGCTTCCCCTTCAGACAGCCTGCAGCAATTCCCTACAGACCTGGTAAGCCCTGACCTGCATAACTTAGATGCAATGCTGGCCAAGTTTCATTCCATTGTGAGAGATGAAATCTCCATAGCCTCTCACAAGCTCTCCTCTGATCACATGCGAGGCCTTAAAGAGCTAGGCCACCGCACAAATCAGCTTGAACAACGGATGGATTTAACCACCACAGTGCCAGAGGGCCACGAGGATGAGGTTGACAAACTTAATGCTGAGCTTGAACAGCTTGCGTGACAAGCTGGAGGACTCTGAAAACAGGGCCTGCAGGATCAATCTTAGAATCCGTGGGATTCCGGAGGTCATTACCGACCTGCAAGGCACAGCCACCGCTTTCTTTCTTGCAGGAATTGGCACCTGAGATCCCATTGGAACTCCTGGAATTTGACCGCATTCAAAGATCCCTTGCACCCAAACCTACAGATGGCCCTCCCAGAGATGTCATTATAAAGTTCCACTTTTACCACACTAAAGAGAGACTCTTGCAAGCGGCGAACGTCCGGGGATCTCTCCTTTCAAAAGCATTCTCTCCAGCTGTTTACGGATCTATCCCCAGTCACAAAAAGAAGGAACTTGAAACCATATTTCCAAATCCTGCAAACCCAAGGTATTAAAGACAGGTGGGGTTCCCCTTTAAGCTTTCTTTTTCCCCATCGAGGTCGCAAAGTTCAAGCATCCTCCTTGCCCGATTTGACACGCCACTTTTAGGACCTACAACTGGATCTCCCTCCATCCCAAGAGGAATTGTCCTCCTTGTCCTACCACCCACGGTTGGTACAGCCTCCCCGCAAACCATCGCAGGCATCCCAAAAAGGCTCCCAGGCCCTCCCATCCCTTCAAGCTCAATGCTTCCAGGATGTCCCCAATGGCTGAGGAACTGAACTTTCCTGAACTTCGGGTTTTCACTTCAACATGGGCCTGAGTTATTTCTCAGGCTTTTTCCACATCGTAGCCCACTTTGGCTGAGGCTGATTCCATCTTCCCGCAGTCACTGAGAGGCTACCGAGAGCCGCATTGTTGGTATCAAACTTTTTATATTTTATTTCCTTCGATTTTTTTTGTTTACTATTTTAATGCACACATGATTGTTGCCTTACTTTAAAAGTGGCCGACACTGCAAAGTATGAGACCTCCACCCCAGGTCGCCCAATTTGATAGATGGCGACCGGGGGGGGGGGGGGGGTGGCCCACGGTTGAGGAGTTGGCTGCTGTCTCAGACCTTGGCCAGTTGTTACTCATTCAGGTTAAAGGTCCACTCCGTGCCCATTTCAGTCTACGGACTGTGACCTTATTTCTTTCGGCCATCATGGATGACCTCTGACCTACCAGATATTGCACGTTCTCACTGGTTGATTTGATTTACCACAACAGTTGCCTAATATATAGTTGATATCAGCACCTAAGTTGCTCAATTTCTATGCTAGTTACCCCTCCCGGGGGGCCTCCCCTGGCCTCACCCGGGGAGCTTGAAATGGGTCTAACCCAATCTTGTATTTGAGCCAGAAATTACTATTTTCTATTTAATAGTTTGTCCCTAATATATTACGTTCTATTAAGTGCTGATTTGTATGCATTTTTATTTGGTTTAAATGGTTAAGTAAGCCGAAAGGGTCTGGTATCCGAGAGGATCACCCAGATAAGCATTATTTTCCCTCCCAAAAAGTTTTCACACTTTATCCTATGCTGGAAGAAATTTACGAAGTAGGGTATACCAGCAATTAACGCTGTTATATCCTCTGTGAATAGTTTGACTCGTCCGGCAGACAATGCTCAAATGCTTAGGGATCCAACTGATAAAAAGTTGGAATTCCTATTAAAAGAAAAAAACACTTTTTTCTCTGGCAGATTGAGTGTCTCAGCCTGCACGGACAGTAATTTCTTAATCGTTGAGAGGCCAGTTTAAACAGGTGTTCAAGGTTATCCTGCTCAGCTGGCCCAGGATCTGGCAGCTTTATGTTTGCAATAGTTGCTTTGAGAGATTCTATCCTTCAGGCCTTGCGCCCTTCACTAAGCACCATGCAGAAGCTCCTGGCTAGTCTTCCTTTTGCAGTGAAACAGCTATTTGGGGATGTTTTGGATAGTACATCCAAAGAAATTCTAGTGGAAAAAGTACCCCTTTTGCCATTTAATTTAAAAAGGAGTAAATGTATTTTCGTTTTTAAAGCTCCTTCTTCTGTGCCAGGGGCATCAGCCTTCAGGCAGTCACGACCGCCTTCCGCCGTCAGGTTCAAAAGGTAATCCTCAGGGTTAACCCCAGGGACAAAAAAAGAGGTCTTGGGGGAGGAAACCTACAAGATACTGAAGCCTCCTTATGAGGAGGCGCCCCCGCTCCCTCAATAGGGGGAATTCTTCTGCAGTTCTCAAGGATCTGGCAGGAAGAGTGTCAAGACGAATGGGGGACTTCTTCAATAGCTCCAAGGTACAAACTGGAGTTCCAACAGTTTCCGTCTGCTCGTTTTCTCAGATCAAACGTTCCTAAGGATCCAGAGAAAAAGAAGTCTTTCTCTCAAGCATTGGACCATCTTTTGGCAAAAAGTGATCATGGTGGCCCCCATGTAAGAGCAGAGCTTGGGGTTTGGTTAAATCCAAATGGACATTCTGGATCTCAAAAATCTAAATTCCATTCCTGAATATAACCACTCTTTTTTTGCATGAAGTCAATCCAATCAGTTATCTCCATCCTACAAGGAGGAGAACTTCTGGCGTCAATCTACATCAAAGATGCATACCTCCATATGCCTATTTCCTCGCTCACTAGTCTAATATCTAATTTTCAAGGTGTAAAATCTTCATTTTCAGTGTGTAGCTCTGCTTTCCGGTCTAGCTACTGCACCTTAAATGTTTTACAAAAGGTTCTGGCCCCTCTTTTAGCCAGATTAAGGGCCCAAGGTATGACGATTATGGTTTATCTGGATGATCTGTTCTTGATAGTCCAGTCGGTAGCACGCTTAGACCAAAGTATGGTCCCCACATTCAACTACCTGGAATATCTAGGTCGGTTTCTCAGCTCGGAGAAATCTTCTTTAAAACCATGAAAAGGGCTAAGATACTTGGGTCTGATCATAGGTACACCCAGAAAAGGGTATTCTTGCCCCAGGCAAAAATCAGCGCCATAAAGGAACTGATTTAGGTGGTCGAAGCAAGATGAATTCTTTTATTCAACTTTGGATAAGGTTGTTGGGAAAGATGGTGGCTTCATTCGAGGCCGTTCCTTATGCTCAGTTTCATTCGAGACTGCTGAAAAACATTATCCTATCGGCTTGGAGCAAAAGGTTCAAGCTCTAGATTCCCAATGTGTCTGACTCCAAAGCCTATGGCCACATCACCCTGAAAGTGCCCGATCTCGTCTGATCCTGGAGGCTAAGCAGGGTCGGGCCTGGTTAGCACCCGGATGGACCACCTGGAAATACCAGGTACTGTAGGCTGGGTACGCTGGAGCCTCAGTTTATGGTTAATATCCAAAAATCTGCAAAGGGGAAAAGCCACTGAAGTGGCCCAGATCAGAAATGACCTTGCCCATTATCATTCTAGAAATTCAGGCAGAGCACTTGGTTCTGAGGGCCTGAACGTTCAAGTTTACGGTATTGTCCTGCCAGGATTCAGTCCGACTTTGCCACAGCAATGGCCTATATTAATCACCATGGGGCACAAGAAGTTGTGCGGCCCAGAGAAAGGTGAATCCTATCCTATCTTGGGCAGAAAACAATGTACTTTGCCTATCGGCGGTCTTCATTCTAGGAATAGAAAATTGGCAGGCGGACTACCAGTTGTTCCCGGGAAAATGGTTCCTTCACCCGATATCTTCCTGTCAATATGTCAAAGATGGGGGATCCCAGACATAGATCTGTTTACGTCCAGGTTCAACAAAGTAATCGACAACTTTGTGTCAAAAACAAAAGGATCCGCTAGCATGCAAAACAGATGCCTTGCTATTCCCGTGGAATCGGTTCTCACCGATTTATGCATTCCCTCCTATTCTGCCTGCGTCCACGACTTCACAGGATCAAGCAGGAAGGGAAGTTGGTGATTCTTGTGGCCTCCAGCGGGGCCCAGAAATTCTTGGTATGCATGGATCGTAAAGATGACAGTAGGGGACCTATGGACCCTACCGCCACGGCCAAGCCTTCTTTCGCAAGTTCCGGTATTCCATCCTACTTTACAAACGCTAAATTTAACGGTTTGGCTATTGAGATCCACACTCTGAAGAAATGTGGGCTGTCAGGTTCAGTGGTTTCTATCTTGGTTAATGCAAGGGAGCCGGCCTCCATAATTATATATTATGGAGTCTAGGAAGCATATGTCTCCTGGTGTAAAATCAGTGGTTGCACCCCAGGAAATAGGTCAAAGTGACTTTTTGCAGATGGGGTGAGAAATAAAGCTGGCCTTGAGTGCTTTCTAAGGACAGGTCTCAGCCTTATCGGTGTTATTTTAACGACCACTTGCTTCGCTTTCTTTGGTTCGTAACTTTATTCAGGGGGTAACACGGCTTAATCCCCGGTTGGGTCACCCCTAAACCCTTGGGACTTGAATTTAGTTTTTGGCGGCATTACAAAACAGCCTTTAGTTGGACCGATACAACATATTCCCTTGGTCCTTTTTTTGACAAGGAAACTATTTTTTCTGGTAACCATATCTGCTGCAAGAAGGGTATCAGAATTGGCTGCTTTTTCTTGTAAACGGCCATATTATTGTTCACAAGGATAAGGTAGTATGGCGTCCTCATCCTAACTTTTTATCAAAGGTAGTAGCAGGTTTTTATCTATCTTCATTTTTTTCCAGAACCTTGTTCTATGGAAGAAAAATCACTACATTCTCTTAATGTGGAAAGAGCAGTCGACTTAAAGACGACTGCTCAGATTCGGAAAACTGATGTTTTGTTCGTATTGCCTGAAGGTCCTAAAAGAGGACAGGCAGCATGGAAATCTACTATTCTAAATGGATTTGACAAGTAATCGTTCTAGCTAAGAGCCCTTGCACACTGGGGCGGGGGGGGGCGGCGTCGGCGGTAAAACGCTGCTATTATTAGCGGCGTTTTACCGTCGGTATGCGGCCGCTAGCGGGGCGGTTTTACCCCCCGCTAGCGGCCGAGAAGGGGTTAAATACCACCGCAAAGCGCCTCTGCAGAGGCGCTTTGCCGGCGGTATAGCCGCGCCGTCCCATTGATTTCAATGGGCAGGAGCGGTAAAGGAGCGGTATACACACCGCTCCTTCACCGCTCCGAAGATGCTGCTGGCAGGACTTTTTTTACCGTTCTGCCAGCGCATCGCTCCAGTGTGCAAGCCCTCGGGGCTTTCACACTGGAATGACAGTAGCGGCACTTTCGGGGCGGTTTGCAGGCGCTATTATTAGCGCAATAGCGCCTGCAAACCGCCCCAGTGTGCAAGGGCTCTTATGGTTTAAAGAGGTAGTTTCTACCCTCTAAAATCAAAACGCATTCCTCTAGGGCTGTTCGTGCTTTATGGGCAGTGCATCACCAAGCCTCCATGGCTCAAATCTGCAAGGCCGCAACTTGGTCTTCAATCCATACATTTACCAGATTCTATCAGGTGGATGTAAAAAGACATGGAGGATGTCACCTTTGGGCGCAGTGTACTGCAGGCAGGAGTATAAGTCCTCTGATCTCATGGTGCCCTACTTTTGTTGTGTCTCCCTCCCCTCAGTTGGCATTGCTCTGGGACATCCCACATAGTAATTACTATGGCTCTGTGTTCCATGATGTACGATTAAAGAAAATAGGATTTTTATAACAGCTTACCTGTAAAATCCTTTTCTTTTAAAGTACATCATGGGACACAGAGGTCCCGCCCCTCTTTCTAGTATACACGTGTATTGCTTTGCTACAAAACTGAGATGCTCCCGGTATGGGAGGGGTTATATAGGGAGGCAAGTTCCTGTTTAGGGTGTGCCAGTGTCCAGCACCTGAAGGTGGACTATAACCTACATTGTAATTACTATGGCTCTCAGTCCCCTGATGTACTTCAAAAGAAAAGGATTTTACAGGTAAGCTGTTATAAAAATCCTATTTTTAACACTGCACTGGAGTGAGATTGTTCTGTGAATGAAGAGACAACAACACCTCCTCCACACAGCCATTCAGCCACTTACACCAGATTTCAGCAGTGAGAATCAGCCGATTCTTGCTGCTGGAATGACAAGTACATCAAATTACAGCAGCTGCTCAGTCTGTAAAAGTATTTGCCCCCCCTCTGCTTTCACCTGGTGATCCAGCCAGTAGCACATCTCATATATTAGGCCCCTTTCACCCGTTTTTTCATCCATCCATGACAGTTGAAAAACGGACATCAATGCATTCCTATGGAGAAATGGATGACAACGGAAGATCGTCTATTTTCATCCGTTTTCATCAGTTTTCTTTCACTTCCGTCAATCTGTTTTTTTTTTTTTGAATGGATGAAAGACCTATTTTTCATCCATTAAAAAAACGGATCAGACGAATAACAGATGTAAACGGACGGACGGTCCATTTTTCATACGTTTTTGCATTGGTAGTGGATGTACGAAAATCCGTCATCTGTTTTGACGTGACTGAACTGATGAAATGAACGGTCCGCATGTGTGAAAGGGGCCTTAGAGTGCCTCCACTCTGGATAAAAGAGCACAGGAGGCACATTTGGACAGCAGCATTGTCAGATCGGGGGGAGTGTTAGATGTATTAGCAGATTTAGATACACTGACAAACTTAAGCCAAACTCCAGCTCACACTTTTTAAGTAGTTACAGCAACATTTTTCTTTTTTTTGGGGGGGGGGATTTAAGGTTTTACATAAATTAATAAAACTAATCATTGTAAGCACCCCAGCCAGTGTTGATTTTTTTTTTCCGATTCCTGTAACTGATACATCTGCAGGAGAGATTGCACTTTTGAGAACCAGACTTGCTGGTCAGATTACCAGGTGAAAACGAAGGAAATAAAACCTAAAAAAGAAAAACCAATGCAGCTATCACATCTAAGAACTGGTAAGCTGCAATATAATACATGTTTGCTTTTGGGTTTAATACCGCTTTAAAGAGGAACCAAACCAAACGATTTCTCAAAACAGTTGCACTGAAGTTATGTCATGAATGAATGAATGAGAACTGCCACAGCTGCTTGTTTTCTCAACCAAATTGTGAAGCCAACAAATGGCGGGTGTCACATGTACAGCACCATAGCAAATGAAGATCAGAGGCCAAGATGGCAGCATCTGCCTTCAGGACCAGTTCACACCATAGAAACGCAGTCCAGATGCGATCCAGATGCTTTTCTGCATGCGTTTTAGGTGCGGTTAGGTGCGTTCCAGTGCATTTTTGATGTTTTTTACAGCGTTCCAGTACAGTCCAGTGCAGGGAAATTGCAGCATGTTCTACTTGTTTTTCTGGAACTGCAAGCACTGGTGTGAACTATGCCATTGAAAAACATATAACCTACTTTCTATGCGTTTTTGATGCAGAAAAAAAAACGCACTGGACTGAATGTGGTGTGAACTGGGCAATAAAGTATAGGGGGGTTTAGTTCCGGTTAAACTGCTATATAAATTACACTATCCACATCCAACATTCCTTCTTTAACAGCGAATAAAAACAGAGGAAGAGTTATAAGATGGGGGAAAACTGATAACTTTGCAACTTAGGTCAGACATTTAATAACACATTTTGAACGTTTTGCACACTGCACAAACTATGTTCTCTAGAACTGTAACAAAATATGAATTGCATCCATACACCCAAGGAAAACCCTCACCTCAGGTTCAAATACTGCCCCACTGTACACTGGGTTGGCGGTTGTTCTTCTTTTCCTCTCTTGTCTTTTACTTTGAATTTCTGATGGTCAGGAGAAAAAAAAAAAAAAAAAAAAAAGACATTTGGAAAAATATTTATTAACACGAGTCACAATGCAGTGCAGTTATATGAAATTCGGTAGTGTACAAAGCTTAAATGTAAAATACACCAAAAATTGAACAACCCGTGAAATGTATGTCACATCACCCTATGCTTCCTCATTTGTCGCAGGGACTCTGCTGGTGAAAGGTCTGTGCTTCGGCTCTCAGATTTGCACACAGCAGCACTTAAAGTGTTCGTAAATTCTTACATGTACCTAGTGACGCGACTGACCTCAGGCGATACAGAGCTGAAACAAATCCTCCTACATAAGTTGTATCCGTTTATCTGCCGCCACATCCTCTACATCCGTTCAAAGTGCTTTATTATAAAGCTTGTCTGAGAGGTCAGAAAAAAAAGAGGGCGGAAAGTTGAAGTTACACTCTGCAGAGCTCAGTGAGGAGAGCTCTGAGAGCCGATTGGAGGGAAGGGACACACCCCCCTTCACACAGCACACAGGAACAGAACTGAGGCTGTCTATCAGCTGGAGGTCCCTGCGCTGTCACCATTTTTCTCTTGGTGTCAGGAAAACTTGTCAGAAGAGGAACGAGGCAGCAGACAAATGACACCCAGTGCTCTTAATTGAGATAAGCACACACTATAGAGAGATATGCTTTGTTCATATTTCATGTCTGAGGTTTACATCCACTTTAAGGCTCTGGTCTACCTGTCCACTGGTACATCAAGGTAGGTGGGTACAGAGGAGCTCCTGCACTTGCTCCAAATGCATGTCATGGCAAACTTTTTCAAGCAGGATTCTAAAGGCACGTATATATTTAAAATTATACAATTTATTAATATTTTTTTTAAAAACTAGAATCCATATGATACAAATAATACACAAGACAATTAAAATAAAACGAGACACCATGTGATATCCCCAAGAGGTATTATACCATATATTGGAATATCTCTGGACTGTACAATCAATGTATCCACATATACAATTCTTCAGTGTATACAGTGTGGCTCTGCTTTATTCAGAGAACATTGTAGATGCTTTTTTGTATTTTACTGAGCCTGAACCCCTTTTTTACCAATACTTTCTAGGTCCCCTTTTGGAATTTAGGACCTATAATCACAGTACCACCAGTTATTTGCTGCACATCTGTGTAAATATATACTTGTGGGTATATAGATATACTTAAAATTGTATTTCACCAGCTAGAACATAAACCTAGGTGTATTGTATACTATTTCAGCTAACCTGTGTCCGTCCCCCCCCCCCCACACACACACACACACACACACTCTGGCATATGAGCCGTTGTTGCGGCTGACTTGGGGTGTCCCAGACGGCTCTGGGGATCAGTGCTGCAACTTTGGTGTCCCTGTTGCGAGCGAGTTCTACTGACATTGAAAGCATGTCTTCACGTTGATCTTACAGTATGATATATATGTACAATTTAAACACAAGATATATTCTTATCCAATTAGATATTCCAAGCTCCTCAAGAAGAGACTTTGTGGTCTTGAAACATGTTGAGCAAAATTTTTACTCATAGATGAGGACAAGTGGTACCCCCCCACCTTTGAAGAATTATATATACGTGGATACATTGATTGTACAGTCCAGAGATATTCCAATATATGGCATCATACCTCTTGGGGATATCATGTGGTGTCTAGTTTTATTTGAAATTATCATGTGTATTATTTGTATCATGTGGATTCTAGTTTTTAAAAAAATATTAATAAATTGTCTAATTTTAAATATACGTGCCTTTAAAGTTCATTATTAATGTTTTGGAAATGGTATACAGTCATGGCCGAAATTGTTGGCACCCCACAAATTTTTCCAGAAAATCAAGTATTTCTCACAGAAAAGTATTGCAGTAACACATGCTTTGCTATACACATGTTTATTCCCTTTGTGTGTATTGAAACAAAACAAAAAAGCTAAGAAAAAAAGCAAATTGGACATAATGTCACACAAAACTCCAAAAATGGGCTGGCCAAAATTCTTGGCACCCTTTCAAAATTGTGGATAAATTAGATTGTTTCAAGCATGTGATGCTCCTTTAAACTCACCTGGGGCAAGTAACAGGTGTGGGCAAAATAAAAATCACACCTGAAAGCAGATAAAAAGGAGAGAAGTTCACTTAGTCTTTGCATTGTGTGTCTGTGTGTGCCACACTAAGCATGGACAACAGAAAGAGGAGAAGAGAACTGTCTGAGGACTTGAGAACCAAAATTGTGGAAAAATATCAACAATCTCAAGGTTACAAGTCCATCTCCAGAGATCTAGATTTGCCTTTGTCCACAGTGCGTAACATTATCAAGAAGTTTGCAACCCATGGCACTGTAGCCATTCTCTCTGGGCGTGGACGGAAGAGAAAAATTGATGAAAGGTTACAACACAGGATAGTCCGGATGGTGGATAAGCAGCCCCAAACAAGTTCCAAAGAAATTCAAGCTGTCCTGCAGGCTCAGGGAGCATCAGTGTCAGCGCGAACTATCCATCGACATTTAAATGAAATGAAACGCTATGGCAGGAGACCCAGGAGGACCCCACTGCTGACACAGTGACATAAAAAAACCAAGACTACAGTTTGCCAAAATGTATTTGAGTAAGCCAAAATCCTTCTGGGAAAATGTCTTGTGGACAGATGAGACCAAGATAGAGCTTTTTGGTAAAGCACATCATTCTACTGTTTACCAAAAACGGAATGAAGCCTACAAAGAAAAGAACACAGTACCTACAGTGAAATATGGCGGAGGTTCAATGATGTTTTGGGGTTGTTTCGCTGCCTCTGGCACTGGGTGCCTTGAATGCGTGCAAGGCATCATGAATTCTGAGGATTACCAAAGGATTTTGGGTCGCACTATAGAGCCCAGTGTCAGAAAGCTGGGTTTGCATCCGAGATCTTGGGTTTTCCAGCAGGACAATGACCCCAAACATACGTCAAAAAGCACCCAGAAATGGATGGCAACAAAGCGCTGGAGAGTTCTAAAGTGGTCAGCAATGAGTCCAGATCTAAATCCCAATGAACAATTGTGGAGAGATCTTAAAATTGCTGTTGGGAAAAGGCGCCCTTCCAATAAGAGAGACCTGGAGCAGTTTGCAAAGGAAGAGTGGTCCAAAATTCCGGGTGAGAGGTGTAAGAAGCTTATTGATGGTTATAGGAAGCGACTGATTTCAGTTATTTTTTCCAAAGGGTGTGCAACCAAATATTAGGTTAAGGGTGCCAAAAATTTAGACCAGACAATTTTTGGAGTTGTGTGACATTATGTCCAATCTGCTTTTTTTCCCTCCCTTTTTTGTTTTGTTCCAATACACACAAAGGGAATAAACATGTGTATAGCAAAACATGTGTTACTGCAATACTTTTCTGCGAGAAATACTTGATTTTCTGGAAATATTTCTGGGGTGCCAACAATTTCGGCCATGGCTGTACATAAATATCGGGATGTGGCACATGAATTACTCTGGTGCTCAATAGCCACCTACAGGCACCATATTAATATTTTTTTCCTCATGCAGGATTCTGACAAGTTTATTACAAGAAAACTCCACTTTCGTTTAAAATTAAAGGGTTAGTTCACCTTTACCAACAAAACTGTGTATGCAGATAAGGGTGTGAAAAGTACTCGGGCTTTCACACTGGGTTTGCAGCTGAGGCTTTTTTCAGGTGCTATGCAGGTGCTATTTTTAGCGCTGTAGCGCCTGAAAAACGCCTCCAGTGTGAAAGGGGTCTTAGTGAATGTTTCATGAATGCCACATTTACAGCTTTATAAATATGCCCCATAGCATGCACCAGGCAGTGGTTAAAACAAAGACTGAGCCTCCCATTCTGAAATCAGTCTGGAAAGGACATGCTGAAACAAACAGCAATTTCGTCAGGTCACTAAAGGGTTTGAAACTGCAACAAAGTTTGCTAAAATCCTTGCAGTGTACACAGATTACCCAGAAAGGATTTTTTTTTCCACAATAAAAGTAGCGTTGCACTTTAAATAATGCCTAACATTTTAGTTTCGTTGAAACATATAGCGCTGCTATGGTAGGCCATTGCAGCTATAATAAAACATTGCTAAGGTATGCAAGAACTGTTTTGTGAAAATTAAAGTGATTGTAAAGGCAGATGCAAAGATTGTAAAGGCTATGCATTAAGATAAAAAACCTTTTTTGTGCAGTAGGTATCCCTCAGTCCCCCTAATACTTACCTGAGCCCCATCTCTCTCCAGCGATAATGCTGCACGAGTGTCTTGTCTGCCCAGGACACCCCTCAATGGCTGAAACAGCAGCACGGTGCCATTGGCTCCGCTGCTGTCAATCAGAATCACTTAGCCAATCAGGAGAGAAAGGGGGCAGGGCGCGGCTGGGCCACGGCTCCATGTCTTAATGGACACGGGGAGCTGCGACTTGGCTCGGGTGCCCCCATAGCAAGCCGCTTGCTGTGGGGGCACTCAACAGGAGGGCGGGCCAGGAGAGCCGAAGAGGGACCCGAGAAGAGGAGAATCTGGGCTGCTCTGTGCAAATACACTGCAACGGAGCAGGTAAGTATGACATGTTTAAAGTAAAAAAAAAAAAACACGTTTTATACACAAGGGCTGAAGTTGGCATACTGAAAAGTGTACTTCCATGACTTACCCTCTAAGTGGTCATATGTAAGCAAACCTAGTGCCATCATGAAGGCGAGTTTCTAAAAAAAAAAATGGGGAAAGAATAAATGTTACCATAGAGTTGGAAAATTCATTGAACTTGCCTCTCCTTGCCTAGGAAACTTTCATTGTGACCCTACCTGTGGGTTCTCCTCTCGTTTTGGCTTGGAGGCAGGTGGCACTATCGTACTGCTTTCAGTTGGCTTCTCTGGTTCCACCTGAGTTTTAGTCATCTGGGAGGACAAATAAAGACATCAGCATCTGATAGAACACACAGGGGTCTAATAAAAGTAATCGGAGTAGAGGAAAAAAAAAAAAAAAAAAAAAGGACAGTCACTGCCAATTAGTATCCTTCCTTCATTTAAAAGAAAACGGTCATATTCTTGTGACAACCATCTCAATGTTACTCCTGTTCTGTAAACTTACCACATACATGGACAAATGTACATTTACGGCGTAATAAAACCCAGACTCTAAACTCACACTCCCAGCTAAAAGGTTAAGAATAGAGAACTATGCTTTACATTTATAAAATGTATTACTATAGATTTAGTCAGCAAGTCTAAAGCAAGAACTGCGCTGTCCAGTGCTGAGAGAAGGGCTCGCTGCTACAGGCCAACAATCTTACTTCCCACAAACCATATAATATAAGGCATGCCGTATATTTTAATTTTCAAAAGGTCCCAAAAATATGAATGGGATGAACCAATACTATAGAAGAAACTTTTTAAAGGATGAGCTCCGGCGTGTTCGCACACTCCACGTGCAGAGCCCGCCAGGAAGTCGGCACAGCGCTGCGCTAATCACAGACAGTGAGACATTTTCCCGATGTGCGGCTGCAGAGATCAGGAAATGTCTCACTGCCTGTGATTAGCGCAGCGCCGTGCCGACTTCCTGGCGGGCTCTGCATGTGGAGTGTGCGAACACGCCGGAGTTCATCCTTAAAACTTTACTTCTACAGAACATTGGCGCAGAAACGCAAGCATAAGAAATAGCAAGGGTCACTTCATACTAATTTTTTTCTAGGTTTGGATAAAGGAGGAGAAAGCTAAATTTTCGGTTTCTTTCTGGGATCTGACTGAGTAGAATTTATCTCACTTCCTGTCTCTATGTCACCCCTGCCAGAAATGAGACTCTGATTGTTGCCAGGAGAGGTAGACAGACAGCAATAAAGTAAAAATAAGCTACTAAAGATGTGCTTTTTTTCTCCCCAATTGGAGAAAAATCCCTACAATAAAAAGACACGGAAAAAAAAAAAAAATCTGATAGTAACTAACTCTCCCTCTATCCAAAAAGAAACAAAATATGTTTTGGCAGTAAATACATTCTTAATAAATAGAGGACCATGTGCTTTTACCTGCTTCTCCACATTTGGTTTGGGAAGTTGCAGAGTCTGAGGAGCTGCCAGTCTCGTGCCTGGTGCTGCTATGACGATACTGGTAAGCTGTGTTGTAGGGAAGGCTTTGGAAATGGCTGCAGGTTGCCCATTTACAATACGCACAGGATGAATAGAGTTCTGGGAAGTGGGGGTAAGCTTTGTGGTTAGCATGACTGGCCGTTGGATTAGCTGTGGAGCTGCGAGCATGGGGGGAGGAGCAGGGGCAATGGGAATGTTGTTTTGTGCTGCTGGCTTTGGCCGCACCTGTAATCAATACATTAAAAACTATTACCGATTGGACAGAAAACATATTAGTCTTTATCAGTTTGCTGAACCAAATAGGTTTACAAAAAAATTAGTGCATTAAATTGTCTAAGTTACCTTATTAATCCAACTATACAAAAAAAATTATATATACACAGTAGCAATAAAAAGTATATGAACCCCTGGTTAGGGGACCCCCCTGTTTTTTTTTGCAGTAATTTTCTATAAAATGCGATCTGATCCTCATCCAAGTCACAACAATAGACAAAACACGATGTGGTTAAGCTGACGACACAAACAATTCTAATTTCTTTATCTTTATTGAACACACTCGTTAAATATTCACAGTGCTAGAGGAAAAAGTAAGTGAACCTACAGACTAATTACTTCAATAAAAGTGAATTGGAGTCGATAGTTTGCACATCTGAAGTCCAATCAATTAAATGAGTTTGGAAGTGCGATTTAGAGCCGCTTTGATAAAAGACAAGCAAACATTTTAAGATTGCTGTTCATAAGAAGCATCAGCTGATGTGAACCATGCCTCACAAAAAAGAGCTCTCGGAAGACATACAATCAAGATTAGATCTGCATAAGGCTGGAAAGAGATACAGAGCAATCTCTAAGTGTTTAGGCATCCATCAATTAACAGCTAGGCACATTGTCTATAAAAAAGGAGACAATTTAGTACCGTGGCCACTCTTCCTAGAAGTGGGGACCTAGCCAAGATGACTCCCAAGCCTCAATGAGGTAGAGAAGAACCGACAAGTAACAGCTAAAGGCTTGAAGACATTGCTGGAACCGGCAAACAGCCCTGTTTATGAGTCTATCATACGTAAGTCTTTGAACAGGCAAGGTGTCCATGGCAGAACACCACAGAGGAAGCCACTGCTTTCCAAAAAGAGCTAAAGAGCACCTTGGCAAACTGTAACGCTAATGTTTTGTGGACTAAACTAATCATTCGAAAAGAATACTCAGCACTATGCATAATGCAAAAAGAGGACAGCTTACTGACCTCAAAACATCATCCCAACGGTGAAGTTTGGTTTTGGGAACATCATGATTTGGGCTGGCTTTGCTGTCTTAGGGCCTGGACCACTTGCCATAATCGAGGGTAAAATTAATTCCCAAGTTTACCAAAATATCCTACAGGATAATGTCAGGTTGGCTGTCCTCCAGCTGAAGCTTAGTAGGGGATGAGGTTCGACATCTATTAACTCCAAGGGTTCACTTACTTTTTCCTCCATCATTGCACATTTAATGGACGTGTTCAATAAATTTCTAATAAGAAATTAGAATTGTTTGTGTTTTAACAATTTAAAGCGGGATTCCGTCATTAAAAAAAAAAAATTTAAAAGTCAGCAGCTACAATCACTGTAGCTGCTGACTTTAAATAAGTACTTACCTGTCTAGATAGATAGATAGATAGATAGATAGATAGATAGATAGATAGATAGATAGATAGATAGATAGATAGATAGATAGATAGATAGAAATATACAGTGCCTTGCGAAAGTATTCGGCCCCCTTGAACTTTTCAACCTTTTGCCACATTTCAGGCTTCAAACATAAAGATATAAAATTTTTATTTTTTGTGAAGAATCACCAACAAGTGGGACACAATTGTGAAGTGGAACGAAATCTATTGGATTGTTGAAACTTTTTTAACGAATAAAAAAAATGAAAAGTGGGGCGTGCAAAATTATTCGGCCCCCTTGCGTTAATACTTTGTAGAGCCACCTTTTGCTGTGATTACAGCTGCAAGTCGCTTGGGGTATGTCTCTATCAGTTTTGCACATCGAGAGACTGAAATTCTTGCCCATTCTTCCTTGCAAAACAGCTCGAGCTCAGTGAGGTTGGATGGAGAGCGTTTATGAACAGCAGTTTTCAGCTCTTTCCACAGATTCTCGATTGCATTCAGGTCTGGACTTTGACGTGGCCATTTTATGAACCATTCCTTTGTAGATTTGGCTGTATGTTTGGGATCATTGTCTTGTTGGAAGATAAATCTCCGCCCCAGTTTCAGATCTTTTGCAGACTCCAACAGGTTTTCATCCAGAATGGTCCTGTATTTGGCTGCATCCATCTTCCCCTCAATTTTAACCATCTTCCCTGTCCCTGCTGAAGAAAAGCAGGCCCAAACCATGATGCTGCCACCACCATGTTTGACAGTGGGGATGGTGTGTTGAGTGTGATGAGCTGTGTTGCTTTTACGCCAAACATATCGTTTTGCATTGTGGCCAAAAAGTTTGATTTTGGTTTCATCGGACCAGAGCACCTTCTTCCACATGTTTGGTGTGTCTCCCAGGTGACTTGTGGCAAACTTTAGACGAGACTTTTTATGGATATCTTTGAGAAATGGCTTTCTTCTTGCCACTTTTCCATAAAGGCCAGATTTGTGCAGTGTACGACTGATTGTTGTCCTATGGACAGACTCTCCCACCTCAGCTGTAGTTCTCTGCAGTTCATCCAGAGTGATCATGGGCCTCTTGGCTGCATCTCTGATCAGTCTTCTCCTTGTCTGAGCTGAAAGTTTAGAGGGACAGCCAGGTCTTGGTAGATTTGCAGTGGTCTGATACTCCTTCCATTTCAAAATGATCGCTTGCACAGTGCTCCTTGGGATGTTTAAAGCTTGGGAAATCTTTTTGTATCCAAATCCGGCTTTAAACTTCTCCACAACAGTATTACGGACCTGCCTGGTGTGTTCCTTGGTCTTCATGATGCGCTCTGTGCTTTCAACAGAACCCTGAGACTATCACAGAGCAGGTGCATTTATACAGAGACTTGATTACACACAGGTTGATTCTATTTATCACCATCAGTCATTTAGGACAACATTGGATCATTCAGAGATCCTCGCTGAACTTCTGGAGTGAGTTTTCTGCACTGAAAGTAAAGGGGCCGAATAATTTTGCACGCACCACTTTTCAGTTTTTTATTTGCTAAAAAAGTTTAAAATATCCAATAGATTTCGTTCCACTTCACAATTGTGTCCCACTTGTTGGTGATTCTTCACAAAAAATTAAAATTTTATATCTTTATGTTTGAAGCCTGAAATGTGGCAAAAGGTTGAAAAGTTCAAGGGGGCCGAATACTTTTGCAAGGCACTGTATATCTATCTATCTATCTCTATATCTATATCACACAGACGCTAAATTACCAAAAGTATTGGGACGCCTGCCTTTACACGTACAAGAACTTTAATGGCACCCCAGTCTTAGTCCGTAGGGTTCAATATTGACTTGGCCCACCCTTTGCAGCTATCACAGCTTCAACTCTTCTGTGAAGGCTGTCCACAAGGTTTGGGAGTGTGTCTATGGGAATGTTAGACCATTCTTCCAGAAGCACATTTGTGAGGTCAGCCACTGATGTTGGATGAGAAGTCCTGGCTCGCAGTCTCTGCTCTAATTCATCCCAAAGGTGCTCTATCGGGTTGAGATCAGGACTCTGTGCAGGCCAGTCACATTCCTCCACCACAAACTCGCTCATCCATGTCTTTATGGACCTTGCTTTGTGCACTGGTCCAAATCATTTGGTGGAGGGGGGATTACGGTGTGGGGTTGTTTTTCAGGGGTTGGGCTTGGCCCCTTAGTTCCAGTGAAGGGAACTCCTAAGGCGTCAGCATACCAAGACATTTTGGACAATTTCATGCTCCCAACTTTGTGGGAATAGTTTGGAACTTCCTGTTCCAGCACGACTCTGCACCAGCGCACAAAGCAAGGTTCATAAAGACATGGATGAGCGAGTTTGGAGTGGAGGAACTTGACTGACCTGCAGAGTCCTGACCTCAACCCGATAGAACACGTTTGGGATGAATTAGAGCGGAGACTGCGAGCCAGGCCTTCTCGTCCAACATCTGTGCCTGACCTCACAAATGCACTTCTGGAAGAATGGTCAAACATTCCCATAGACACACTCCTAAACCTTGTGGACAACCTTCCCAAAAGAGTTGAAGCTGCAAAAGGTTGGGCCAACTGAATATTGAACCCTACGGACTAAGACTGGGATGCCATTAAAGTTTGTGTGTGTAAAGGTAGGTGTCCAAATACTTTTGATTATATATATATATATATATATATATATATATATATATATATATATATATATATATATATATATATATATATATATATATATATATATATAATAAAACATGCACACAGAGTATCTCACAAAAGTGAGTACACCCCTCACATTTTTGTAAATATTTTATTCTATCTTTTCATGTGACAACACTGAAGAAATGACACTTTGCTACAATGTAAAATAGTGAGTGTACAACTTGTATAACAGAGTAAATTTGCTGTCCCCTCAAAATAACTCAACACACAGCCATTAATGTCTAAACTGCTGGCAACAAAAGTGAGTACACCCCTAAGTGAAATCGCCCAAATTGGGCCCAATTAGCCATTTTCCCTCCCCGGTGTCATGTGACTCGTTAGTGTTACAAGGTCTCAGGTGTGAATGGGAAGCAGGTGTGTTAAATTTGGTGTTATCGCTCTCACTCTCTCATACTGGTCACTGGAAGTTCAACATGGTACTTCATGGCAAAGAACTCTCTGAGGATCTGAAAAAAAAAGAATTGTTGCTCTACATAAAGATGGCCTAGGCTATAAGAAGATTGCCAAGACCCTGAAACTGAGCTGCAGCACGGTGGCCAAGACCATACAGCGGTTTAACAGGACAGGTTCCACTCAGAATAGACCTCGTCATGGTTGACCAAAGAGGTTGAGTGCACGTGCTCAGCATCATATCCAGAGGTTGTCTTTGGGAAATAGATGTATGAGTGCTGCCAGCATTGCTGCAGAGGTTGAAGGGGTGGGGGGGGTCAGCCTGTCACTGCTCAGACCATACACCGCACACTGCACCAAATTGATCTGCATGGCTGTCGTCCCAGAAGGAAGCCTCTTCTAAAGATGATGCACAAGAAAGCCCCCAACCAGTTTGCTGAAGACAAGCAGACTAAGGACATGGATTACTGGAACCATGTACTGTGGTCTGATGAGACCAAGATAAACTTATTTGGTTCAGATGGTGTGAAGCGTGTGTGGCGGCAACCAAGTGAGGAGTACAAAGACAAGTGTGTCTTGCCTACAGTCAAGCATGATGGTAGGAGTGTCATGGTCTGGGGCTGCATGAGTGCTGCCAGCACTGGGGAGCTACAGTTCATTGAGGGAACCATGAAATGCCAACATGTACTGTGACATACTGAAGCAGAGCATGATCCCCTCCCTTCAGAGACTGGGCAGCAGGGCAGTATTCCAACATAAAGACCCCAAACACACCTCCAAGATGTCCACTGCCTTGCTAAAGAAGCTGAGGGTAAAGGTGATGGACTGTACAAGCATGTCTCCAGACCTAAACCCTATTGAGCATCTGTGGGGCATCCTCAAATGGAAGATGGGGGAGCGCAAGGTCTCTAACATCCACCAGCTCTGTGATGTCATCATGGAGGAGTGGAAGAGGACTCCAGTGGCAATCTGTGAAGCTCTGGTGAACTCCATGCCCAAGAGGGTTAAGGCAGTGCTGGAAAATAATGGTGGCCACACAAACTATTGACACTTTGGGCTCAATTTGGACATTTTCACATAGGATAGGATGCATTAAGGTGAAAAAACTTCTGGCAGTCAAGGGCCCCCCGGCCCCCCCCCCCCCCCGTTTTACTTACCTGAGCCCCTTCATCTCCTCGGCAGGGACGCGTTGTCCCTCTCTCCTCCGGCTCTTGATTAGATAGATTGATAACAGCGCAGCCATTGGCTCCCAGTGCTGTCAATTAAATGCTGGACTTGGGAGCATGCTCGCAAGGTAACCCCCTCAGGAGAGCGCTTCTCCTAGGGGTTTATCTGATGCGGGGAGGAGCCGCAAGAGCCGCCGGGGGGACCCCAGAAGAGGGATGTTCGGGGCCACTCTGTGCAAAACCAGCTGCACAGTGGAGGTAAGTAGGATATGTTTGTTATTTTTTAAAAAAAATTAAAAAAACTATCCTTTACAATCACTTTAAAGAGTGAGGGCGATAACATAAAATTTAACACGCCTGCTCCCCATTCACACCTGAGACCTTGTAACACCAATGAGTCACATGACACCAGGGAGGGAAAATGGCTAATTGGGCCCAATTTGGGCGATTTCACTTAGGGGTGTACTCACTTTTGTTGCCAGCGGTTTAGACATTAACAAAAAGTGTGCTGAGTTATTTTGAGGGGACAGCAAATTTACATTGTAGCAAAGTGTCATTTCTTCAGTGTTGTCACATGAAAAGATATAATAAATATTTACAAAATATATATATATATATATATATATATATATATATATATATATATATATATATATATATATATATATATATATATTTTTTAATTTATTTATTTATTTATTATTAATATTATTTTATTTGTTTCCTCCTTCAAAACTTTCCCAAAAGGAAAGCCACATTCACTGGTGGAAATTCATGCACTAAAAAGTTTCCAACCTGATCCTTGAATTTTCACACTGCTGTGGGCGCATACAAATGTTGCATTGGCCCCACTATTAATAAATTGAATGAATTGTCTGAAGACAAATTTTCAGACAATCCTACTAGCATACAACCAGATTTACGGTTTTATCCACCTAAACTGTGTGATTTACACAAAAGTGCCACCACATTTTTCTACTGTACCACAGTAGCACCTGCCATTTCAGGGAATGAATAAGCAGTAGCTGGAAGCCAATTCAAAGACTAATAAGCAGGTGACATAGAAAGCTGCAAAGCTCAAATGCTCAACATACACACCCTTGGTTGTACAACATACATTTACATTATTGGGTAGAACTTGAAAGATATGCTCACTTGTGGAAGAAATGTAGGGCGAGGAGTTAGTCGGGGAGGAGGAATGAACTGGGGAACTTTGATAGGCTGAGAAGTCGTTGCCTGGACCTGCTGAAAAAAATTTAAAAAATAAATAATAAAATAAAAATAGTGAAGCACTACTAGACAATATGACAAGAAAAAAAAATACTAACCAACAAAAAAAACAAAAAACAAACAAAGACTAATCACTTACCAAAGTAACAGCATTTTTTGCCAGTATCTGGAAAGTTTCTGTTCCCTGATTGGCGACTTTGTTAGTTGTCTGCAGGTTTACTGCAGTGCTTTGGGCATCTGCGCCGATAACTGCTTTCTGGCTGTTGATGGCAGTCACCATGGCGATGGTTGGCCGTTGCCCCATCAATGTAGTGGGCATAGATGCTGCTGCAGCTTTCAGCACGAGAGGTAGAGTCTTTGCCGTGATCATAGAGGCTGTGGCCACAGTCTTCTGACACAAAAACACAAAGATTAAAGTCAAAAACTTTCACTGCATCTGGGGTGCCATAAATCCAAAATAGCAAGAAGATTTTCAAAATAAAAATGTACAACAGAACTAAGCTAAAATAATAAGGTCACATGTACGCGTCTGTTTCTAACTGTGGATAGCAGAGATACTCTTACTGAATGTTAGATAACACTTCCCAGCAAACCTGCAATCCACATTTCGAATGAAATGATCCTTAACTACACTGACCTAGGAGGATTCTTTACTGTGAAAGTGAATTAGAAAACAACATTTTGAAAGACTATGTAGAAGTTATGGCTGTATAAATATTCACTCTTTTGCAGTGCAAAGTCTAGGGCCCTGTTCACACAGGGAGAACAATACCATATGCCAGTGTAGAGCCATGTTCTCCCATAACGGGGTGCACAGCCGTTTTGTGCATCCCCATGCAGGAATTCTCATTAATTTGTATTGGGGCACAGCCACTCCATGTCCCCAAAAGCACAGCACCCACACCCAAACCCACACAGTGGCTGTCTCAATGGAAATCTAAGGGACTTCCTGCATGCGGATGGACAGAAAACCTGCGTATCACCGTGGGGGAAAACACGGCCCTGCTCCCTAAATCATCACTGACTGTGAAAACTTCACACCTCTAACAACTTGGATTCTGTGCCTCTCCACTCTTCCTCCAGACTCTGGGACCTTGATTTCCAAATGAAATGCAACATTTTCCACAGTCCGTGATGATTTGGGGAGCCATGACATCTGCTGGTGTTGGTACACTGTGTGTTTTATCAAGTCCAAAGTCAGCACAGCCCTCTAGTAAGAAATTCTAGAGCACTTCATGCTTCCCTCTGTTGACCTGCTGAGCTTTATGTAGATGCTGGAAAGCTGATTTCATTTTCCAGCAGGATTTGGCACCTGCCCACACTGCCAAAACTACCAATACCTGGTTTAATGATCATTGTATCATTGTGCTCGATTGGCCAGCAAACTTGCCTGACCTAAACCCCATAGAAAATCTGTGGGGTATTGTCAAGAGGAAGATGAGAGACTGCATACCCAACAATGCAGATGAGCTGAAGGCCGCTATCAAAGCAACCTGGGCTTCCATAACACCTTAGCAGTGACCCAGGCTGATCGCCTCCATGCCACGCTGCATTGATGCAGTAATTTATGCAAAGGGACCCCCGACCAAGTATTGAGTGCATACTATACTGTACATGGACATACTTTTCAGTAAGCCAACATTTATGTATTAAAAATCCTTTTTTATTGGTCTTATGTAATATTCTAATTTTCCGAGATACTGAATTTTGGGTTTTCACTAGCTGGAAGCCATAATCATCAACATTAAAAGAAAAAAAATGCTTGAAATATCACTCTGTGTGTAACGCATCTATATAACATAAGGAGTTACGCTTTTTGAATTGAATTACTGAAATTAACTTTTTGATGATATTTTATTTTAGGAGATGTACATGCATACATATATATATAAAAAATAATAGGGAAAGCAGCAGTACAAGGGACATAACTTGCAGGCAGAAGTAGGGGTGCAACGGATCAAAAAACTCACGGTTCGGATCGTTCCTCGGATCAGGAGTCACGGTTCGGATCATTTTCGGATCAACAAAAAAAAAATAAAAAAATCTCCCCCACTGTAATATCCACAATCTCCCTATTGGCAGAGTATTGGCAGAGTATTGGCAGAGTATTGGTGGGTATATTGGCAGAGTATTGACGGGTATATTGGCAGAGTACTGGCAGGGTATGGCAGAGTATTGGCAGGGCATTGCAGAGTATTGGCAGGGCATTGCAGAGTATTGGCACGCATGCATGACATGACGCCGGTTTGTTACAAGTGATCGCTCCGTCATTCGATGGAGCGATCACGTGCTAAACGGCCGCCGGGTGTACCAAGATGGCCACCGCTCCGGAGCTAGGCCAAAGCCGCGGCCTTTCCTATGGCCGAGGCCACAGAGCGCTCCGCGGATCGCGGGTGTCCCGTACGGATCAACGACGAACCGTTGCACCCCTAGGCAGAAGGGTATGTTCTTGTGCCGATACCTCTTCTATTAGGTAAAATCCTCCTCGGACCATGCCATACCCACCCCCCCATTCATTCTTCTGGTGCGGCAAGGGTTAATCAAACAAAGGGGCTGTCACAGGTTCTCATCTAGTTCTATTAACACCTGTCACACCAAAAAATTACGGCGGCAGGGGTGGGGGAGCAAGGACAAAGGAGGATTTCACCTAATAGAATAGACCTCAACACAAGGGGCACATCTTACTAAGCAAGTTAAGTGCCTTATGTAGATTTTTCAGTTTTTTATTTAGGCTGCACTTAGGCTTTAACACTTATCCTAACACATTTTAGTGACAGAGTTAAAATCTACTTTAAAGGAGATTCTGAATATCTTAGCGACATGAGATCATCCCGCCAGCATTCAAAGTCCCAGGCATTGTTGGCAAGGAGAGAGTAAACCTCCACCAGCCACAAAAGGTGAGGAATGAGCTAGAGTTTATAGAAAAACTTAAAAAAAACCCGAAATATTCAGAAAGTGATTTATTAGAACATGTACTGTATACGGGGAGGACCAGAGCAAAAGGGGATCATAACAGGTGGGTTATTGTGATGCTATTTCTACTTTATCTTTTGTGTCACAGTAAAAATATTCTGCACATAAATAGGTGGTGTAAATTCAAAAGAAAAATCCCCAATTAAAATCCATTTGAATATCAGCCTACAAAGCTACAAAACATGGAAATGTTTAAGGGAGTGGCTGCTATTTGCATCAATTTATTTTCCCTCCACTATCTTCAGCATGCGGTACATTTTTTTTGTGGAAAAAGGATTTTGGAAATCTGTTAAAAAAAGGGGGGGTTCAGAATAGCGAACAAAATATTAATAAATTCTAGTAATATATGAAAAGAAAACCATTTACCGACAGAGCAGACCACTGAGAACTTCCTCAGAGCACCCCCTACTTTGTGATAGGAATGTTGGCTTGGCGTATACCGTGTTGCCATAATAGTCTTAATTCATTAGAAGACCTGGATCTTAAAGTGCTGATAAAAAATAGCAAAGTAATTCCCTGCCAACAATCACAGATCTTTTTTTAAAAATAAATTTTATCACATGGTATGTGAAGTTCTAACGCCCACGCTGACTGTGGCTATTTCCAGAAACAAGTCTCATAAGTTACTGGATGTCCTCTCAGCCAACACCTTTTCTCACAGGCCTCTACAATCCAGGCATGACAGGTTAGCAGATTTAATATAGACAGGGGGGAATAAAAAAAAAAAAAAAAAAGGTCATTAAAAACTGAACGTCTCAGCATTTACTGGTATAAATGCTATTTTTGTGTTACTGCGTCTATTTTACATTCTGAAAGGAAATGTTTGAGCTAAATCAGAGTCTTGACACCGAATTTACTCAAAAAGTTAAAGGTATCCAGTAGGGGGTGCCAACACCTGCAAATACAAATAAATGCTCTGGAACCTCCTATTAAAGCTGACATTTTTTTGTCACGTTTCGAAAGGCAACTTCTTACTTTCAATCAATATTTTTGTGTTTTACAATGCAGTTATCTAGCCAATTTAAAATCCCACCCAGATTCCAGCAGCATAAAAGCTCAGCGTCTATTATTTTTGATTCATAAAGACCAGTGGTTGCTATGCTCCCCCTTCCTCCTCCTCAGTGGCTGCGGGTGGTGTAAATGTCCCCCCACACTTCTCTCTCTTCCAACTACACCATGCCGGTTAAATGCCTATTAGTGCTTTACATAGAGGAAAATGACAGATGCAGTAATTTAGTGTCTTCTCTCTGTAGAATGCCCCTTTTAGGCGCTTTGACTCTGGGACCTTTTATTATCTACTGATTTTTTCCAAGGCTGCGCAGACTGACCTGGCAGGGTTGGGGAAAAGGCTGCTAGCCATAATGTGCTTGTATGCACAGTATATTAGCACATTATGGTGGACTTACCTGGCAAGTGATGCGCTGTTGGTGCTGCCATCATTTCCCTTTTTTTTTTTTTTTCGGGTTACAAACCTTTGCCCACTTGATTGGCCATGCCACAAGGATGTCATATTATCATGGCACAAAATGGTGCTATAAATGTACAAAATGTAATGTAAAAAATAACCCTACCTGTCAGCATTTTTTTCAGGTTTAATTCCACTTTAACAGTTCAAACTACACTTGTGGATTTTGTTGTTAGTGCAGAATTTAAAGCAGAACTCCAGCTTACTATGTGTTAGGTCCAACGAGGTGTACACCACCACTATTGACATACTTCCAGGACACCCACGCTGGACCTTCCATTCTCACCTCCAACAGCTGTAGAGTTGTATAGAGCCAACCCTGCCTTCCCCTCTTCTCCGCTTGCCGAATCATGGAACACTCCGTATTATGTAAACATGTTCACAAAATACAAAGCCTTCTGTGAATAGACAGCAGAGGGGAGGGGCAGGCAGAGGAGCTGCTACGTGAGAAAGTAGCAATGCTCCTGTACAGCGCAAGGAATGCAGCAATAGCATTGTAAATAAAAGTGGTAAGTGTCCAAAGTGGCTTACACCTCATTGGACAACCTATTGTAAGCAAGTACATTTTTTTTTTTTTTTTTTAAACAGAAAAGCTTTTATTAGCTATTTTAAGCCTAAGGCTTAATGTACACGGGACATTTTTACAACCCCTCCTTTAACTTGATAGTAATCCACATTTAAAATATCCGTTGTGTTGCGTTTACATGCCGTGTTTAGAAGTGTTTGAAAAAAAAGATTTAAAAAAAAAACAAGAAAACTTTTTTTTTTCAAAATAGCCAAAAAAGAAAAACGCCTGTAAACTAAGCGCGGCTAAACGCAAGTTACCGCGTTTAACGTTTGGCGCTTGAAATGCCTCTAAACTCAGCATCTGAACTCATCTTTTTGTTTTCCAAAAAAGGCCTCTAAACTCAGCTGCCTAGAAACAACTATAAATGACCCTGTGTACATGTACTGCTAAGATAACAGAGGAGCAGTTGAAAAAAAAAAATGCCCAACTGCTCCTAAACATCTGTTTAGCAGCAGCAGTGTACATGAGGCCTTATAAAATACATACGAGGGTAAACATTCATGGCACAGAAACACGTTTGTTAGCACCAGAAGAAATGTCCGCACA
Organism: Lithobates septentrionalis; assembly: GCA_037952835.1. Taxonomy (NCBI): domain Eukaryota; kingdom Metazoa; phylum Chordata; class Amphibia; order Anura; family Ranidae; genus Lithobates; species Lithobates septentrionalis. The sequence continues at coordinate 37,975 of JBBDGP010001934.1, read as the reverse complement.
CCACCGATCTGTATAAACCATTTATTGTATATTCTTCAAGAGCAGATAACACTTAGGACACAAAGTAGCTGCTGTTGACACGTTTCACACGAACTTGTGCTTAATCGTAACACCCATGAGCACACTTTCGTGTGAAATGGGTCAATAGCAGTTACTTTGTGTCCTCCTAAGTGTTATCTGCTCTTGAAGACTATACAATAAATTGTTTATATGGGTCGGCAGTGGTGTGCGGACATTTCTTCTGGATGTGCGGTGTTGTGGTGGCGAGCACCCATATGTGGATATCACAAAGCTGTCTAATTCTCACTTGGAGCAGGGTTCCTTTTTGATATTTGGTACACAAGATGTGCAATCATCAGTACATCAAACAGTTCCAAGCTCATTTTTAAACCTGGATAAATTCCTGGAGTTCAACTTTAAACCCCGGTACTTTTTCCCATAAGCAGATTTTTTGAAATACAAGTAAGTGACTGAAACATAAACTTTGATTGAGAAAGTGGCAGGGATGTATTGAGGAAACTTCTGTCCATGATGCAAATAGAAACCTAATGACAGCGAACGAGGGCTATACAATTCAGAAAATTTCTGTTTCTAGAAGACCTTTAAGAGGTTTTTCATTTTGGGCTAAGACATGTTAATTCAACATTTAAAAAAAACAAAAAATCATTGGTACCCTCTACAGTCTTCTGCACTCACCTGTGCACCACTCAGGCCTGGAAGAGGTGTTGCAGATGAGTGGGACACCTGCTGGGCATGGAGCTGTTGCAATTGTATCTGATGTGTTTGATGCTGCACTTGTGGTATTGGCGGTTTGCTTTCTAGATGGAGCAGAGGCTGGATAAGAAGTTTATTGTCTGGGAGTTCCTGTTTCACTATGAGATTCTTTCGAAGTTGTTCCACTACTAGTTTCTGAAAAACACAATACACTTACATAAGATGACAGTCTGTCACACTCACCATTAGTCAATGTTATGTTCTGGGTTACAGCACTTTCATGAACACTGGTATACATTACGCTACTTCAGCAACAACAAACCGCCTAAGACCCTATTGGTACTAGTGAGCATCTAATTCAGCTAGTGCATATTGGGAACCCAAAAGATCCACAGTACATGTTAAAAGACCTTGTTGCCAGACTATTCATTGCAATATAAATCTTCCCATAACATTGAAGATGAACATATGTTGGATGTTATTTACCTGTAAGTCTCCCGTGTCCAGGTATTCAAAAACCCTGAGACTGCTGGGTGCCACCATTTTGGATGAGATGTTAGCAGCCCCAGCAGACGGTCACTGAAGTGACACTCCATAGGGGAGTGATGAGAAGGTCGGAGGATCTGGACCAGCATAGAGAGAGATTAGACACTCGCTAAAGACAAGACGGCGATACAAGGAGAGAGGGGGCTGGGCTAAGGAACTGACTCTTCCTCAAGTAGTCATATTTTCTAGCTAGTTCAAAGATACATTGCAAAAAATCACTTGTGGAAAAGAAAAATACTGTAAGTAAGCATTTAAAAAACTTGATTTTTCTATCTTCTACCTGCAATTTTTTTAAGTTGACAATGGGGTCTTTTTTACATATCTTTAATTTGAAGTACAACTAAAGAGAAAACTTTTTTTTTTTTTTAAGTTGTGAAGAGTGGAGAGCAAATGAGAACACCTGCCTATTTCTTACTGCGGTCTGTGAGCCCACCATTAGGGAGATTCCCCCTCTCTATTTGTCCTGTTTACCATTATCATTGAACGTGAAAGTAAAAGAAAATCCCACATTTTGAGTTGTCCCCAGAAAAGTAATAGGAGGAGAAATCTAAGGGAGCACTGGTTCTGATGACCTGGGGGTCTCAAGGGATTCCCTTAATTTGCAGGGATTTCCTCTCACTTCCTGTCTTGGCTATGGGGCAGGAAGTGAAGGGAAATCTCCCCAATGGGATACAGATGGTAAAAAAGATACTGACGAGTTATGACCCTCAATTACACTATACAAATTAGAAGACATTTTTTTTTTGTCTATAGTTCTACTTTTACTAATTGTGCTGTTCACATCATCAATTAGTACTGTGGCGTAAAAGCAGATTTGACAGGAAGTGGGAAGTAATTTTAATCTTAACCCCCTAAATGCTGAACTACCGCACGGTTGCAGCATGACCCCATTCACCTGGATGGATTGCGTTTGGCAGCTGATGGTGCTCGCCATACAGGACAAGGGATATAATTCCACTTGTGGCCATGAAGCAAAGCATCTCAGCCATGGATTGCATACACCCCACTGCTGCATTTCCAGCTAAAGGAGGGGCGGGGTTTAGGAGCAGTAATAACGCATGGGTTTTACCCCCCCTTTCAACAGCTACTGTAAATGAACCCTAAGGCCTCATGCACACAACTTACAGCTGCTGTTTTTTGCTTCAGGTGTATTTTTCTGCAGCCAGTAAATTCCCCAGTATGTTTATCCTATGTTTCCATGCACACACAGGCTTTTATCAGCTTTTTTTGGCTGGGGGGCATTCTCTGGCTGGAAAAAACCCCCAGAACTAGTGGGTTTGAAGAGGAGTTTTTCAGCTGTAAATACGTTCTAACTCTGAAAAACTTTGAGTCAAAAAGCTTTTGTGGGAGTATAGTTTTGCTTAAAAAAAAATAAAAAGATAAAAAAATGTTAATGCCAAAAAAGACTGTAAAACTTGTGTATTTAATACGGCTAAAGCTACTGGCGTTTTTATAACGTGCCCAGTGTGTATGAGGTCCTTATATCTATGGGTTTTCGTGTGTTTGCCACCAGCATATCTGTCTACTAGCAAAATCTAGCACGGTGACATTCAAATACAGTGACTTCCTATGCCCACCATAAAAAAGAGACATGAAAAGGTTTCTTTGTTGTAATACAACACATACTGCAGACTGGAGAAAAGCCTGTGTAGAGTTAAAAACAGCAGAGACTTGAACTTTCCAAATAGTATTGTAGATGTAACAATTTTTTTCAA